>JACXGK010000568.1:66829-81174 GCA_016801125.1 Novumbra hubbsi
TAAACCACACCGGGTGTGGCTGTAAAACTAACCTAAGTAGGCTCCCCAATCAGAGTCAACTGATTGCAGCTGCTCTGACTGGGGAGCCCACAACGGCATAGAGATGGCTAGAGGCCTCTCCATGTGCCATGCCCTGAATGGGAGCCCCAAAGCACAGAGATGGCTAGGGGCCCGCATCCAGGACATGACACTTTCTTTAGTGCAATCTGCTAATTTCCGTTCAAGCAACATTTTGAAAAAATTAAGAAACCTTTTGAATTGCACATTCATGAGCAGGACATATTGGGTTTAATATACACAAACAGAAAAACCTGGATAAAATCTAATCAGTTAAAACCAGACTCAATACCCATCACAGAAGAAAAGAAAAACAGGAAAGAAAACAAGAAGTCTGAATACATACATCTTTTTTTCATCAATACATAAAACATGACAAAGCTCCAGTGGGACCATAGAGAGAAGGTTTCCAATGAGCCTTGTTACAGCCCAGCACGATAGGGGATGGACCCCAGAGCTTGTCGGCTTGGGCACATGGACGTCATGTTGATGGATCAGTGGAGCAAAACCACTGGGAGATTGAGAAAATCGATGATGGAAACCTATTTTGCTGTATAGAATTCTTTTAATTTTTTAATCATATCTATTGAAATATACAGGGGCGTTTTGAGGTCAGATGAAAACCAGAGAAGCAGAAATGGATTGGCAGGCGGTTCCAGAGGCACTGTTGATATTCCAGGGAAGGGGCCAGTGTCCTTTGATCCGAGTTAGGTTCTATTTGATATAGCATTGACGTGTCTTTGAGGAAGGTGGGAGCATGATCGTGCAAAGGCTTTGCATGCTAATAATTAGCCTTTGTTGACGCCGCGAGATAGCATCGGGAGCCAGGGTAGTGAAGCAAGAATGAAGAGATGTGATCATACTTTTTACATCCCGTTAGGACTGTGGCAGCAGAGTTTTGCAGAGTTGGAGGTGTCTAAGATTTGTGGCAGTGCAGCCTGATGAAAAGGCAATCTAGCCAGGGTGTAATAAAAGCCTAGGTTAGTGATTTTGCATCTGTACATTTTTGCATTTGGTAATGTTTCTCAGATGAAAGAAGGCGCTTTGGAAATTATGTGGGTGTTGAAGGAGAAATCCAAGTCTAGTATTATTCAAATGTCATCAACAGATTGTTTTGAAATGATGATGAGCTGTCCACTTTAATAACAGTCTAGTCATTCTATTTTATAAGGCCAAAAATAATAATTTCAGTTCTGTCTGTAATGTCTGACAAAAGAAGTTTACAGTCATCCACATTTTGAAGGCAATCATACAACATTTTAAGGGTGATGTTTGTATTATGCCACCAGGTTTCAGAGATAGGTAAGACTGAGACCATGAGCATATTTATGTATTTCATTTCCATGATTTACGTCACCTAAAGGCCACAATAATAGTGGTCCCAAAACTGATGTGGGATTTAGGACTTAGTGGACTTCGTGATTCACAATGATCACATCAACGAAGGAGTGATTTATTCTGTTCTTGTGTATTGCTCTTAGTCTTTCGTCATACAACATCAATGAAAAACATGGCATTTGCTTTTGAATGGTTCGCCACATAACATGCGTGTTATCATGTAACTTATCTTGTTCTGAAATCTGTTGATATGTAAGTGTTGCCTTGGTGGTTATATTTCCAAAATCATCACAAATTCCCATAAAGTCCTAACCAACTGATTTCCTTCCATTTCCATTCTGGTTGATTATCTACACGGTTTGTTTTGTCTGGGATATTTCCCAAATTTCTTGACAATGCTTAAAGCAGAATTCCCAGAAGTGAAGTCAAACCACAACAATGGCTTGTTCTCAGCACGACTTCATTTGCCTTTGAAGCAGATTCAATGAATAGACTGGTGAACATGATTCATAGTAAGCAAATCGAAAACAAAGGTGTCTAGTCTGTTTTTCATAAACGTTCTGTGGCAGCAGTGGGGTGTATGGGTAACATCACTGGGGAAGCAAAATCTGATTATTACAACCTTTGTTTGATAATGCATAAATGAAATACAACCACATGTTTGTTTCTGCATAACTTTGGAGAGCAAATCCTTTTGGTAAACAACTTTAAAAAAAACAGTGACATTACATGAGATATTCCGCAGTTAATGCCATGTCATTCAGACAACGGAAATTATGATTTTATAGGATGATTATGTAATGAAATATTTGATTTTATGCGTGCAATTGTTTGAAATTCTTCTTGACACATTTGCTCTGTCACATCTAATTAAGTTTTAAGAATTTACCCATGAGTTCATTTAAATAGGTCTACAAGTTGGGTCTCTGTATGAAAACAATTCTCTCTTTCTTTCCTTTATTGGTACCACGCAGCATATGGAATCCTGCTGCACTCCTGAGTCTTGGGGAAGGCTTGGCAGACAGATTTAGTGGAAGACCCTTTGATGATAAAACTTCTTTGATTGATGATATGTATTGATTATATGCCAATTTTTTAAGACAACGTTTGAAATGAAATATAAGCATATTTTACCTAAAAGTAAAAAAAAACGAAATGAAAATTAAATCTATATTTATGATATCCTAATGACGAGTCCTTCCTTTCATAGTGCTGTCTACACATCTGAACATGTTTAAATTGCTCAGGATCCATCTCCCAACATTGAACCAAAGGTTGGATGAGCACCTTTTTATAGTTAAAATGTAGAATCCTAGCTTTATATTTTATTTGGCGGGGGGTAAAACTGAACTTGCAAATTGACCTCATCATCTTTTTCTAATCTAGGGTTGTGATGTGTAAGTATGTACTCGAAAAAGGCCATCCGTTATAAAACACATTTAAAATTTTATTAGTTGGACACTTCTACAATTAAATTCTACTTCAGTTTAAGAACTTGTAGGTATTAGATTTCCTCCATATCAATATTAACATTTCTACTGGGTAAATCCCCTAACAAACAATATGCTGAAACGTGTTATACCCACTAAGACCAAGCTGAAGTATAGCTACATGTTCTACCGCTGCTGAAGACAACGTACCATGGAAAATGATTCCAGCCCTCGGGATTAGCTATTTCCTAGCAATGTTTCCTAAGCACCAAATGTTATTGGAATGTCTTAACAGCCAGGCTACACAATGTGAAAAAAAAAAGTTTGTACCATACATACACCGAATGCCCACCACATCGCTATGATCTTCATGTGCAATGACTGTAAAGAATGATGCCCAGGGAGAATTAGATTAGTTTTACATTGCATTGTCTGACCCATTAGTATCAATTCTGGATAATCAAACCAGAGCGCTAACACAAATCTTTTGATGACACCAGCCCAATCAACCACCCACGGATCTCCCTGCAAGAGGCAACCGGTAACATAGATGAAAACTAATTATCCTGGAATTCCAGACACTTAGCGTGAATCACACCAGTGAGCGTACCTCTATAAAAAGCCTACAACTTTTTAGTTCGATTTAAACAGATAGATCTTCATTATTCTGTAACATGATAATCATAGGTACTTCCTGTTTCCATGGCTGATGATGATGAAAGTCAACACATGATTGGTGATAACAACGGCTGTTGCTGAATTCCTTTGTCTCATAGGCTTCCTGTGTATAATATATGGTTTGAATTAGTGATCTGGCAAAACCCCCAATCTGAGATCTTGAGACAGACCTTTCCTCATTTACTGCTTACAGATTATAGTGAAAGATCTGTGTCCTGTTACAACTGTAAAAAACACTCACATCCAACCTGAACCTAGCAGACCTAACTAAGTTTGTTCACGGTTAGAACAATGACACATCTTTGGAGGGTCTTTTCACAATGACACACTTCAGTGATCTGTTTCTAACTTGCAAAGGATAATAGGATAGCTTGAAAGCAGTTCTATCACGACATGATATCATAACATTAATTACATTATGTCAGTTGATGTAGAAATAGCCAAACAGCAGATTTTGAGAGGGTAAATATTTCGTAATATACATATTGTAATGCATCCAGGCAAAATACCTGATTATGTTTTAGTGTTACAAAAATAGTTATACCCAAAAGGACATCAGAATTGGCCTTCGGTGGATACTAAAGTATATTACTCAAATGTATAATTGCTATATCTACAGGAATTCCTCAAGGTGTCCTGGGGCAAACATATTTTTGTATTTATTAGTAATGGTTGGTAATCTACTCCACCTACATATCATAGACAATGCCTCCTGTGATTTCCACTCAGTCTTCAATACCCCAAAACCAACATGTAAGCTGGTTATTATGAGGCTAACAAGTAGACTGGAGGTATCCTGTACTAGGCTCACTGAGGAGGGTAACAAAGACACCAACCATTGCTCAGCAAGGTTACTTGGTTTTGGCGGTTTGTTTAGGTAGTATGTTTTCCATGGAAAACCAAACGCTGTTTTCCACAAAGGGCACAAATATTGAATGTCTCCTTTTATGTGGAACTTCAATCGTGTTTAAAACCTGATTCAGCTCTTCCACCACTCGAAGCATCAGAACCAAACACACTAAGCTGTATTGTGTGCCTGCTCAGTAATTGTGTAAACTTCACAATGCACATGTGCACATCAAAACAGCAGTTACATCTTAAATACAGAAGACGTTTAATTTTGGTGAAATTTCCTTGCCTAAATACTCCATAATTTCAGGGTTAAGGGGAAGTGAATAAAATCAACATTGAAGCATAAAGAAAACATCTGTGTTTTTTTCAGCAAAACTACACAATTTTAATGAGTGGGTGCAAATCTACTGGAGGAAGGTCCTCATGCAGACCTCATAAAAGCATTTCATAAAAATGACGTCAATACCAAGTACTGTTTTTGAATTATAGTTTGATGCACGTCTACAGAACATGGGTGTTTAAAAGGCTTGTCATAAAGCAACATTGTTTCCATAGTAGCAAAGGAGAAAGAGTTTAAACATTTATGATCGCAATTGACTGGGTTCGATCTAGGAATCAACTGACCCAGGTTTTCCTCATAGATGATTCTTCATCACCTTTGGCAACAAAATGGAACAAGTTAGGGTAAATCAACACATATTTTGGACACCGACTGGGATTTTATGGCCCCTGTGTACATGTGAGACTGTTCCTGTCACTGCATTAACCCTAAAAATGTTCAACAAAAAAAAATACCAGATGTTCAAATAACAGTCTTAAATCCTTTATTGCTCTGATAAACATAATTGAAGACATGGAAAAAAGTTACATTTGTGTCACTGAGGTGGATCTTCCCCGGGGCATGACAGAAACATCCAGATGTAAAAAAAATATCGAATTTTTGCTTCACGCAATCTGGGCTCTCCCGAATCTCGTCCAATCCCCAGTCATCTCACAGAGTCTCGTGCAGACAGGATAATGGAGTACTGAAGTAGGAACAAATGTGGCAGATAATGCTTGATGTTTAATAACTCATGGTGGACAGATGTTACGTCAAGGACCTCAAAATAGTCTGTGCTCTGGAACACCTCATAGTGCAGTACAGACCATATAACATGCAGCAGTAATTCTCACCCAAAACAAGGGAGTCCCTCAAGGCACACAGAGTTGATGATGCTTGTGCCTGTGTCATTCAACCGTTACAAAAGTGATCAAGTTCAAACAGACATCATGACACCAACTGACGCAGTGAGCGCAGAGCCGCGCCCCAAGGGACCTGTCAACTCCACATGACATCAGCAACAAGGCCTCTTCAACTTTGCTTGACCGCCCCGTGGCTGTGGGGCATGAGTGACACCTTGTCGGGCTCTTCATCCCTTCTTGTCACACGTGTATGTTCATCCATCCACCTTTGCTTTAAGCAACAGCGTAGACAGTCGCTTTGCGCTTTATCGTTAAAATCTTGGCACGACTGACAATCTAATCCCCACTTATCGCATTACTTTTGACTGGAGCCGACTGAGCCGTTTCTGATGGGTCCTCAGCCTTCATCAGAGGGTGGAGAAACGGGTGGAGAAACGGAGGCCCGACGAGTTCCATCTGTTCCTGTGAGCCGTCTTATCCCCTTTTCTCTTGCCAGTGTAACAAGCGGGGAGAAACCACAGAGGTGTGGCTAGCCCCGAGGAGATCGACGAGCACATTTAGGACACATCACACAGAGCGTGGGGCTCTTTTATGACCCCCTCTGACATAGCACAAGGACACCGGGGCTGTTAGTAAATTTGATGCCTTTTCTAGTCAAACGTTGAACCAAAAAATTATCTCACAGTCAAATGTGTTGTATTATATTAGTTGGATAGGACAAGGCAATGAATGCACAGTGTCTCCAGATTTAGAGAAAACATTTGGTTCAAGCAGTGGTGACAGCTGTGCTTGACGAGTATTTTTTGGGTTATTTAGCTAATTCAGATGTGGTGGACCTGGAGAAAGTAGGTAACTGTTGACCATCGATGAAATAAGATTTACATAGACCAGAGACCTTTTGAATATGCCAGAAATTCGGAAAAAAGAATAGACTCTTTAAACAATCTCCCAAGTAACTCTTATGTTAAGCACATGTTGAAAGTATTTGGCAAACCTGCTGCTGAATTCTCCCTGTTAAACAAATCCTGAAATCCCGTGTCCCAATCTCAACCCTAACAGAGGCCACAGCCAGCCCCCCGCCAGAATGGCTTGAAACTATCTTTTTCATTCATGATTGTTCTTGTGAATTTGTGGTTACCCACAAATCCCAGGCAGCATATACATTAACGTTCTGCATCGGACACTTAACAGTTATCGGGGCTTCTCTACATCCGTCCAACAACAACGAATACCTCCGCTTTGCCTCCTTGTTTTATCAGTAGGAAAGCGCGGGCGGCTGTATGGGAGCAGCCTATTCATTAGAGAAGTCAAGATTTCCACTGACATCATGATCACTTTCTACACAGAAAGTGCAAAGTGGCTGGTTTGCCCCCCGTTTTCATGGTGGCACCAAAATGTCACCGGCTCCAGATCACTTATGGCCTCAATTACACACAGCTGTGTTCCTTATGACCGCATTAAGTTACCTTCGCCATATTTGTACCTTGCCATCAAAATAACACTATTTCTCTGCCAAATGAAAACTGCTTCTAAATCACACATTCGTCTTTGCACTTTTGACTATCAGAGTTTTGACACTGACCAATGCCACCCTTCGTAGGTGTAGTTTTGAGGTATTGCATGTACCATTGGTATACCATTGATTGATGAGAGATTATGCCATACAAATATGTTCAACCAGGATGAATACCGCTGTTTTATGTTTAACACATAAGTACCGCTGTTGTAGATGTAGCCTCTCTATGGCCCCATAACAAAACCCTAAAACACCACATGTAACTTCAGAAGTCCTCAGTAAAGGTTTCTGCAGTGACCCATATTGGCACAGGAGGTAGCTGAAATGTACTTAAATTACTTTTACACACAGCGTTTTACACACAACGTTTTACACACAGCGTTTTACACACAACGTCATCTCGGTCCCCCAAAGCACATTCTGGCAACATTCTCTGAAAACAACAATTTCACCAAACAATAAGGGAACATTGTGTCCAACGATGCTTCCACTGCCCAGACTGAGCCTGAGCCAATTTGCATGAACCTTTGCATGACTTCCAAAAATGTTAAATTGCCGCAACCCGGGTAGGAACCCCGGTCCCAGTGACGCAGCCACACTGCAATGCGGTGTTTCAGACCGTGGCACCACACAGAGCTAGGAGCCAGATGGTTTACCGGAAGTTGACTTGTTACTCCCCAAGTCCACCTAATGCCTCCTAGATTTCCACAGCTGGTTGACTGCCTTATATCGGACACATAGGCCTTTAGTTAATCTAATAGCGAGGAGGGGGAATTATTGCATTGCTGAAGTGACAGGGGTTGGTCTTTGTTGTGTTTTGAAAGCAGCCGCAAAAGGAGGAGACTGTTGAACAGACATTAACACCACGGAGATGTTTTGATGTATAATATGGCAAATTTGAGTTCGACTAGATACATTGTGTCGCGCAAGCGCTCACTTGCTAAACAGATTTAGCTTGAAACATATCCTTTCTAGAGAATGCAAACTAAGCTTATTAGTCTTTCATTGGAAACAACAGTGTTTATTCAATCATTGGTTCGCTATAAAAAAATTCTGCGCCACTCAAAAGCCCATTTGGGGAATTTCAGGTAGAACTAATTAAATGTCTCCATGCGAGGGGCAATATGTTTTATGTTGAAACTAAACAGTTGACCAGACATAAAATATGACATATAAGTAAATGCAGAACAACATGCTGACCTCCTCATTACAGGATGTCTACACCAGAACAACCATTCTGTTTATGTCTTCAACAAGCAGCTGTGGTGAAACTGCATGAAGTCTCAAGGACTTCACCTCGTTCCACTTCATAAATGGCTGACAATGGAACGTTGTCAGATTCAAACTTGACAGGTGTAAATCTGTTTATGTCTTTGTATGCTTTGTTTGTTTTTGAGCAGGGCAAAATAACCACATTTGGCTTTTGCCAGCTAATGGTCTGTGCCAGTGACCACACATGCCGTTAATGAGGATATTTTATATTTGTTGTAAACAACGGAGGATAATTGATTTAAATGGTGTGGACACAGGTCTTCTGAGTTTGGCCTTCTGCCTCTAAAACAAACGCTGACAACTTGATTTGTTTTCTCTGATGGATTGGCAATGACTAAATACGTAGAGCAACATGGAGGTGTAGGATAAACAATGCAAGTAAAATGTATGAAGCTACTTTTAGCATTTATTTTCAAAAGTATGTTTTGGCTGAGAGAGTTTGGTTAAGAACCTAACCACTTGGACAGAAAATTAAAATGCTCAATCTTCAAGTAGGGTTTTCAAGCAATTAGAAATATTTTGCATAAAACGGTTGGACAGGTCCGTGTTTTTGTTTATTTACAAAGAATGTTTGCTGAAAGTTTCAGCAAATCTCGCATCACATATCAAAGATTCTACTCTATTCTACCCATTCTACTCAACCTCTACCACATTGTGTTAAAATTAATAAGAAAACTGAGTAGCAAGCAGATTTTCCATTAGATAATAGTACGTGTTTAGCAGGATGACCTCACAGTGACTGGAGCATGCGAAACATACTTGCTTGTAGATTCAGTAACGGGTACTGCACATGAAGTTCTGTCAGTCCAAATCCTCAAATACTTTGTTTTTTGTATATGTACTTAGTCGCACAGATTATTGGTCAGCCATAACTTAAGGTTGTAACACAGAATTGAAAAGTCTGTTATTACTTTCTTAGTAACCTTCTTAATTGGCATCCAAGCTGCATTCAAAACAGTTGTGTTTTTTTCAAAGAGAACTCTTTAAAGGTGTTTGGCATGAAGACACCATGGTGAAGGCTGACAAAAGCCCACAAGGCAACCTTCCCTCAACGGTTTCAGTACCTGTATGGAACCAACAAGACACCAAATATAGTAGCTAACAGTCCCAAGGAAAACACTTTTTAGACCATAAGCTTACTGTTAACAAATGTTAATACCAGCTTATTAAACAACATCTTTCTGGGAAAGAGTGCATCATTTCAGAACATCTTGGCTTGTTGTGTGTGTTTGTGCGTCTTAAAGTATACAGATACTGACAAAGTGACCTAATACATTCTCTTTGAAAACCCAATTGGGTGTGATCCATTGCTCAGTATGAAATTGAACGTTCTCCAATGAGATGCTCTGCTGCATTAAGACGCTGGGAGGCAGTGGAGTTCTCGCTAAATTGTTTGTTTTAAAATCTGGCTCCCAATCACGGATCTAACCAGGTCTGGATAATAGTCAATTGATGTGCGCTGACTCATAGGATGAAGCAACTATTTGACTGGTACACGACCTGAGTGCTTTGCAAGAAGAACATTAAGTCATTGTTAGACATGATCATTTATCACAGATTAACATTAAGCCACATTCTGTAACTGTAAAAAAACGCACAAAAACAACTATTCTGGCATTTAAAATAATAATATGGCATCAGGTCTGTTTATTAACACTGTGGGGACACAGGGTCCTTAGCGGTTTGCAAAAATTTAACCCCCCCAACCTCGCAGGTTAGTGCCTGTGCATGTCCAGCTAATATGTCAACATGGTGATGGAGAACGAGCCCCTAGCTAATGGGCTATTGACCTCTCAAGTTTCAATGTGGGCATACAGTCAATCCACTGTGGCTATGAGGTCAGTTTGGGAAGGGGAACCAACAATTGGCAGAAATGTGATGGCCCAACTAGATACTCAACCGGAGAGGCAGAGGAAGGCTTAACTTTGCCTTTGTCTGTTTTAATCGGACACTTTTGTGCACAGAAAGCCCGGGCGGGAGAGTCAAATGAAGCGTTGGGGTGAAACCAAAGACATCTGCGGGAACCTGGCTCCGTGTTGTCATTGGGTTGCTACGGTGAGCTTCTAAATGTGGACCACATGGCCATTGGCGTGTGTATTTAGTGGGTAAACATGCAGAGATGGTGGCTGGGGGATGAGAAAGACAGGCCGCCCCGTGCAAATGAACCACCACACTCACCACCATCCAGGAATTCCAGGAACCTTTGACATCGCCAATGCAGCGATCGAGGTATAATCTATGCAGCGATCGAGGTATAATCTAATCTGTGAACTCCTCACTCCACGAAGACCTCAGAGTGAAGCAATCGGGAAAGGTCTTCTCTGGCACCGCGGTGTGTCAAACGAAGTCCTCGCCTTCCAATTGAGACAATGGAAATACCATGACCCTAATAATAGATCGGTACTGACTGCATGTTCCTAATTTGTTCTACCCACGTGAGGAGGACATGGCAAGCCTAGGAGACCATCTTCGGTAGCAGTTGGATAGAGTTTCCCCTCCCCACAGTAAGCTGTGGGAGGTGTGACTGGCCAATTGAAGGAGCATTTCTCCCAGTCAGGGCCAGTGACTCATTTGGCTGTACTGTAATGACTAGAGGGGGGCCCTTTGTTTCTTGTAAATTCAACTATGGTGCTGGAGAAAGCACTCGGAAAATCAATGTCAAGTGGAAATAGGAATGCAGCAGAGATGAAGTAAAAACGGAAGAGTCATTCATCCCTATGATGTGGAATGTCCTGGCCTCGGAAATCGTAATTTAGGGAAAGAAATGTATCCTTCTGAAATTGCATGACTTTACTAAAGCAACTATGAAGTTAACGAAATACAAAAATATTAAATTTTTGCACATTTACATTTTATTGGGAAATCAATATCGCATTTTGCCACTGAAATGAATTGCCTAAGTATTTACCCTCTTTGCTGTGACACACATGACTTAGCGTGGTGTAACCAATTACAAGAGTTGTGGAAGATTATTGTTTACCAAAGGTCCTCGTCCAACTTGATGAAGCTTGAGCAATTTTGCAAAGAGGAACGGGCAACAACTGAGATGTGCACAGCTGGTAGAGATTTATTCAAACAGGCGAATGTCATTTCTGCCAGGTACCTCTATATCAAATATTGACTAGGGCGTGAATACTAATGCATGGATTTTTTTCTGTTTTGTATTTATTTTAGAACAATTTTGAGATGACATTTTCCACTTGGACGTTATGACATTCTTTAGTGTTTGTCATTTTAGTGACAAAATTCTTAATGATGAAATCAATTGTTTTCACGCAATAATATCTGGAAAGGTCCAAGGGGGTTAATACTGTTGAGGGCAGCTGTAACTTGATGATTATAACTTTTTTGTTAAAGTGAAAATGTGAACTGTGTGTGATCTCAAATGAGAGGTGTTGTGCAGAACAAAATGTTTCTGCATTGTGTAACCAGCCTGCCGAACCCATCTGCATCTGGGACAAAAGAAAATGGTCAAAATGTGTTTGCATTTTAGAAATTGTTAGATACAGGCAATTTGCGACATAAAAGAATGTCTGGATAATAAGCATTGCATATTTCCAAGTTTTGTAGAGTTCGTGGGATTTCACCTAAACAGATGTTGTTCACATTGCCTGTAAATCTTCTTGCTGAAGGAGTTTGTGTTATCAATCAATGACATTAGGATGCAAGACCTCAAAACACAATTAATGAATTAAACCACATATACACAACATCTTACACAAACTCACTTTGTCAACCTGCTACAATCTTCTAACCACACACTCTGATGACTCACTTGGATGACCTGTGGGATTCTGAGCAGTGCACAGACATGTGTCTTGTAGGGTCAATGTTCCTGCCAATGTTCCCTTCTTTTACAGGAATCATGTGCCGTCCGTTAAAGCAGTCAGTGAAGTCACAAAGATCTGAATGAGGCATTAACTTGGGCCTTCACTGGTGGAGGGAAAATGAGAACATTTTCCACCACTCATTAATTACAGTGAAATGGACTTAGGCACACTTAGCCAGCCGGGCACTAGCACCTCCGTAACATCAACATCTGTCCAGAACATATTATTCACCCGATTAGCTTTATCAGGGAATGATGTCCTGCTACTGTTTCTTTGACCGGTAGGCGTTCATGATGAATGAGCAGCAGGCTATTTTCCAACCACCAAGAGGCTTCGACAACTGTACTTATATGGTGTGTCATTAACCAATCAGCAATCATTCACTTTTCTCCGGTGACATATTCTTTCTGTAAACCAAATAAACTTTGAGCAACTCCAGTGGCAAACATGCGTTATGCTCGAAACAGCTACCCGACAATGATCTGTATTTTACTTTGATAAATACAAGTAAATACATATTACTTGATTCTCAGAAAACCAACATCACTCTTTCCATGGCAAATAATGGTTCACTGCAGATACAATCTTGCCAAGTGAATAAATCTACTTGAAGTAAATAAACCCAAAAGTGTCGAGTGACTAAGCTGTCCCCGTAGGATAACTGCCTTTTTGAACCCTGACTGGAATCAAAAAGGTATATCTTACAGGTACAGCCAAAGACTTTCGGTCTTTTCTTAAAGAGACTAATGTAATAACCTGTATTTTGGTATTTAGCAGCCCTGCAATTGGTCACAGACTGAAGTAGTGGTACTGTCCCCAGGACTTAGAGATCTGACTGATCGTACTCATCGTACTCTGGGAGAGGAATTTTACCCTTTATGGTGAGCCAAGTTCATATCTGTCAACAAACAGTAAAGCCATCAAACCCTGGAGGAGAGCATTCTGCAGTAAACCATGAACTGGCTTCGCACTCCTCTCTGTCACGTTGCATTTTCATTTTTATCAGTGAATACGTAATGATTCTCTTTTAAAAGAGGTTTTATGATATTGGTGAGAAAGAAAAAAATATGTCAAACAAAACAAGGAACGTTACATGATGCCATGAGACAGCATTCCGATAAGATACTAAAAATGTCAGTGGGACAAACCGCAAACTGGATCAAACGTCCAGGGGGACCAATTTCAGATGTTGTAGGAACGTCATAACTCCGTGGGGGATTGCAATAAATAAAATCATGCAAGCGCCAGATATAAACCGGGCTAAAAATGATCTGAGCCAGTAGATAGTTTTCCTGTCTGTCTGTATTACTTAAATATGTTGACTACTATTAGCTTCTGCATTGCAGTAAAAATGTGTTGTATTAACTGAGTACTAATTAAGTCTGAATAAAACATTGGTGTTGTGAACGGTGATCCTTTTGATCATTTTAAAGTCACACAATTCTTAATCATTTGTCAAAGTCCACTTTTAGGCCGTTTTAATTAGAATATCAAACAGCAAACTCGGAAATAAAATACCTCGCTTATCCATGTGGAATTCCATTCACTATCAACTTGTGTCGGTTCCTGGCTGTTTATTCAACAATAAAAGGCCTAAGAAAATACCTCAGGACTAAGAAAAACACCATAAATGGCCTAAAGAAATACTTTAGGACTTTTTGTCTGCTTGGCAATGTTCCCTTTTCAAGAAACATTGCAGAAGAAAAAATTGTCAAAAACAAAAATACATACAAAAAATAAATACTTTCGGACACAAACTCTTTCCGTGTCCATTCCTATTAAGAGCTAAGATCAGAAATGAAATGAAAATTCACCCTGAATCTGAAAATTACGTGCAAGTTTAAAGGCTACCCTCAGTTAGAAAATGTGTAAAGGTGTTAACACCTGTAAATTCATAGAAATAGTAGAAATAGAAATGAAGGATGCTGGTTATTTTTTATTTTTTTTAAACATATTGACCCGGCCATTTGAGTTTAAAAATCCTGTCCTTGAGAAACAATCTTTTGGTGCCAGATGTTGGATCTAGAAAGCACACTACACCGTTGCGATGCTCTGTGCTCAAACCTGAGTCGTCGCTGGTCTGAAGTATTGTTTTATTGGGCAATATCTCTTAAGGCTCCATCCTGGGAGTTTCTGAACCTTTGAACTAATTTGGGGGGTGAGGCCAGCAGGAGGAATGTTATTATTTAT
>JACXGK010000568.1:88645-102363 GCA_016801125.1 Novumbra hubbsi
ATATATATATATATATATATATATATATATATATATATATAATTGCTTTGTTAAGTTCAGCAGAGCTTAATATCTTGGACATGATGAAACTAAAAGAGTCTGTCTTTAAAAGACTTGTTGGTTTTAATGGTATCTCTGACCAGTTCCATTACAAATCGTGTTTACGGCACATTCGAAAAGCACCACCCTAATGTGAATTTCGAGTTGAACCGTTTATCAGCACCCTTTCTTCTCAGCCAATTGGGAACAGCGACTGAGCAAGAAGCAAACCGGTCCAATCTTTCGGTGTCAGACCGTTTTGTAAATGGTCTTTGTTCGTATTTTTCGCAATAAACTTTGCAGTTTAACTCTGTACAGCGGTGAAATGGTTTTACTGTTCCCTTTTCGTATTGTCGAAGCAGAGGCCACTGTTATGTCTGAAATCAACCCAAAACCAGCGAAGAAGTCATGCAGTGTGTCAAGAGCAGTTGAAATCAAAAAGAAGCCTACGTCACGTAAAGCTCACCTGTGCCAGTTGGTTCTGACTGGCCATGAAAACGCTGTCCGAGGTGTGTGTGTGTCTGTGTGTGAGAGAGAGAGAGTAGTGTAAAAATGCAGCTCCACCACACACCCCGGTGATGCGGCAGAACTTGTGTACTTGCTCTCAGAGGCCCTGATCAAACCGCGGTTTGGATCTTCACGTGTGATTCATTTCTTGCAGTGACAGGGACTTAATTAGGAAGCTGCAAATGGTTCTCATTAGCCTCACTGGGCTCATGAAACAGGCCTCTGGGAGAGTTGGGCTCTGTCCCAAAGTAGGCTCAGTTCCCCCGCATAGTGCGCTGCGTTTAAAACGTGGCTCCGATCCTCACACGGAGCCACAGATTACCCCAGAATGTGAACGTCCTACGCTTTGCAATCACCGACACCTTCCCGTGAGCCCTCAGCACAACTCAAACTTTGGCTACCCAATGATGGCCTGTACACTGTTCAGTGCTGTATTGTCCCTGGTCGAACACTAGGGGCGTGCCGTTTGGGACAGAACCCTGGCTTACAGACATGACGAACGAGCAGCAGGAATTATGTGTTGAGGCTGGTTTCAATAATCAAACAGACATTTAATGACAATAAATGACTTGCTGCTTGTTAGCGTTAGTCATTACTCCCCTGCCCTCCTTGCCAGGTCCAGACCGTGGACTCCTCCTCCAAACAGTTTTCACGTATACATTGCTTGTTAGACGGTCCAAAAGGTCCCTTGACTTTCCATGATGTGGATCACTTTTTAGTGATTTGGATCACTCTGGATCAAAGAGCGTCAAATACGTTCTCACAAAGTCAAATGCAGTTCAAGGTAATGTTTGCAACTCGAGCACCTCTGGTTTCAGTCCAATTTGGCGAAATTGAACAACCGGGTAGTTCGCTGTCAGCGTTATAATAAATCACAAGTACTACGAGTTGTTTCATTACATTTTGCAGTAGCTTGGTGATGGTTTAACTAGAGTACCTTTGAAAAATTTATCTCAATAACCACAAGGATTCACCTCCTAGTTACCCAATGGACTAAACAAACAAGGATAAGTTATTTTCTAAGCAATCTTCTGCCCCACAAATTGAAGTTGAAAGGTTTTTGTGGTTGTATGTCCCAATTCTGTATTAAATCCGGTGTTTGTCATTTGTTTTAAATAGTTCACTAATGTTTACAGCAACATAGTGTCGTTTAGGGGTCTGCCTTCCCATGGTCCTCATCTCAATATTCTTGTTCACATACCTAACTTACCTGTAGTTTATCACGATGCAATCCGATTGGGTGTGACCCAATGCTGGTTTTTTAACTAAGTAGCCGTGCTCATTTCTGACACACACTCCCCATCTGCGTACTTCGGTTGAAATTAATGGCTCTTCTCTACAAAAAACTGATTACGGTCCTAAATACTGAAATTCCTTTTTTACGGGTTTGATATGAGGCCAGGCAGGGGGGAGGATGAAAGACCAGTCCTACGGAGGTATGGTTCCAAGTCCCTCCCTACGTGCTCTCCAAACTAAAGTAAAGAACTCCAGGACAAGGCCTAGTGGCAATATCCTTAGGAGACAACGTTGCAGAAAGAAATGAAAACAGGGGTTGCAACCATTTTGACACGTCTCATTTTTAGGGCTATTCTTAAATAATTTGAGAAATTTGTAATTTTGGTTAGTTCCCTTGAATTGATTAAGTTAACAATAAGAATACATTGCTTAATACCCGGTGTTGCCTACGATGACCTTTCTTTGTATCTATAACATGGCTTCCAATAATTTGACATGGCTTTATGTGGGAGGACCAAAATGTTCCATCTTATTAGGGAGCTAATAGCGGAAATACCAAAGACTCAGTAAGAGTGTAAACACAACAGAGGAATAACATGTAGATCAAAAAGGCATTGAATGGCTTCCTTCAATAGAGACTTGGGGATGAAATACAAATCCGTATTAGGAAAGGAGGATCACCATCAGACCATTTTCTGGTGGTGATCTGTTAGAAAATGGCACACAGCTTCATGTTTTAGGTAAGTGCCTAAAATCGAATTTGGAAGTTAGAGTAAGAGTCAGAACAATAGCGTCCTGCGTTGCTCAGGTAACGAGGCGAAGCATCACTGGAACTGTCAGCTTATCATTGAGGACCTTTTAGTTAATTATTCGGAAGAGTGGCGGCCTAATTGCACTTACTAACAACCGCTCTGTAATCAGCTGCAACGGTGCATCGCATTGCCAGCTTTGCAGCACTTTGTTCAAGGCACACGGTGCTGTTGAATTCGAATACATTTGTGAAAACAAGTACCCACTTTGCTTTTCAGTTTTAGACAGTGAAATGGGCACTTGACATTTGGCACATTTTCAAATATACATGTTCACCTGACTTCTTGGACATCTTAAAAGTTAGATCTAGGACTAGATGTTTTGCGGAAAGTGTCACTTCGATCTGATATCTATGGATGTTAGTAGCGTAACAGAAACAAATAATATCAGGTTTTATGATAATATAAAAGAAGAATGAACACCGGGTGTTGAGTAGAGTCTGAAGTCTGGGTTTTCCAAGTGGAAATCATCCTGAGGCATCTTCACTGGTTCCAGCACACAGCTGGACTTGGTCATCACTGTGCTCTAGGCCAAGATGCAAAGCTTTGTTCAGAAGCAATATGCCACTGCAGTCGTGTGAAAAAGAACAAGTTGTGTGATGTCAATACGTGAGATCAGCCAGGTCAGTAGACATCGCATTAGAATGTTAATTGCATTGTTGGCTTTGAATCTGTAGATTTCTTTAGCGAATACTTTTGCTTGTCAAATGGTGTTGTGTTTAGTCTTCTTCCGAATCAGAAAAGGATTGATGACTCACAAACGCAGTAAGAGAACGCTCACTATGCTTCACAGTTGTCAAAATATTATCATACCTGTTGGTTTAAACAGAGACGTACTGTGCGATAAGATGTCTGTAGGCTAGTTTTTAAATGTTAAAAGAGGGTCCCGGAATGTCTCCTAAAAAACTGAAAGCAGAGTTGTTGCTTTGTGTGTTATCTTCTACTCGTGACTCTAAATAGCTGTTTAATTTCACAGGCACAAGGATGTCATGCCCTTGTAACTATTAATCAAGTAGACCTTCCTAATTTGTTAGATTACCAAGAATCACGACAAGCAAAAGCTCAATATCTGCCTTCTTGGAAAGTGTGGTAGTCTGGTAAGGACAGAGTTACGTGTTAATAAATATTTGAGGGAACGGGAATCTGTCTTGTCATATTGAGTTTATGGTCAGTTGTTTCTAGGATACTCCCTGCTTCTTCTAGTTACATAATCAGATAAAAAAGTTCTCTACGTGGAGAAAAGCATTAGTTGAAGGTAAGTCAAGGGGTTCTGCTTCACCGTTTTCCATATCCAAATAATGCTGACAAGTTATGTGAGAGTAAGATGAAGCCAACAGTATTAATTAGGAAAATTAACTGTATTGAATTATACTTATAGAGTATAAGTCCAGTCTATAATTATAATCATTAAAAACATTAGATTGTCATTGTTTTCTAAACCTCGATAAACGCATCCCCATGTTGTAATGGAACCATGTCCACAACAACTGAGCTGCGAAGAAACAATAGTGATTGTGCTCGGGTGAAACCTGAAACACAGGACTAAAAAGCATATCTAACTAAAGCCACTCTTGGTTTGAATGATTTACTGTCTTTTGTTTTGCGACGTTGGCTGACTGTTAAACGAATTAGTTCTACTGAGGCCAGTGTAAGACAGTGACAATCGGCTGCTAGCTTAATGCTGCCTCAGCATTTGTCACAAAACATGAAAACGTGTGGGAGTACTGCTGTAGGTTTTTTGGAGATATACCTATGCAGATGGAGGTGGTGTTTAAACGCACCATGTTAACTACAATATGGAATTATGAAGGCAAGCTTATTTATACCTTATCAGGAGTTTGACACAAAAAGCACATATCCTCGTGTGTTTCATTCACTAAGTATAAATTATCTATCATGTACTCTTAATAAAAGGTGAACATTATGATCTATGTGTGATCACGGTGTATAATCAGCACATCATAAGAGTATATCATTAACAATCACCTTGCCTTTCTCTACCATAACACGCAACAGTGAAATCTGCTTTCACCATGTCATTT
This sequence comes from Novumbra hubbsi, assembly GCA_016801125.1. NCBI lineage: Eukaryota > Metazoa > Chordata > Actinopteri > Esociformes > Umbridae > Novumbra > Novumbra hubbsi. The sequence continues at coordinate 93,279 of JACXGK010000568.1, forward strand.
AGTAGGCTAATATAATGGTCGGACAATGAAGAAACTTTAATGACACTGCACAGCTTATTACCCGGTAAAAGTAAGATTTACAGTACGTGTAATTGTACAATTGACAAGAATTTTCCTTTGACTTTTTTTCTGGAAAACATCTGTAGCCCCATGTTCTCAGGGAGCATCTTATATCGCGTAGGGGGAGTCATATTATCTACGCACTGTCAGTCGCTCTGAATGAGAGCATCTGCTAAATGACTCAAAGGTCAAATGTAACTCTGCAAATCTTCAGCTCTGTCCTGACCGTTTCTAGGTGATAACGTAATCTGCCTATATCGTTTAGAAAGTGAACAATTATTTTAGGGCCGAGTTCATTCATCCCTCAAGGCACCCTGCCCTCTAATCCAGCATATGAATCTCTAGTAGAATGTGAGAGTACAGAAAAGAGTGATTGGGTAGGCAGCGTAGACAGCGTTATACATGTCGGATCGCCTCTGCGGCGTTGAGGAAGGCCAACAGCTATCGTGAAATGGAAAGGCTGCTCAATAAACACGTTGTGTTTTGCAGACGAGACCCTCCGCCAGACGAACATCTACTAGCCGCTGCCTGTTTCCATGAGGTCACCGCTGGCTAGAGAGATTCTGGGAGTTTATAGTCCTGCTAAGTGCATCCAAGTCAGACAGGAGATGTGTTTTTATTGCACTTCACAGCAACTTATAAACCACGGTCTGCACTGTGTTGAAGGCAGATTTGATCCCAAACTCTCAGATCACGTGGATTCGATATTGTTTTTCACGCGTGGTCCGGTAAAGTGGTAGAACCCCTTGCTTTTGTTAAGTTCTCTGGGCAAACTGCGATTGTGATACGAATGTATTGATCAGTGTGAAACAAAGTACGCGTCTCTTTGATTCATTTTGAATTTCGTAGTCAAGCCCTCTGTGTGCATGCAAAGCTAAAGTGCCATTATTCTGAGAAATCTGCAGACAAATTAATTCTTGCGCATGAAAGTCTTTGATTATATTCCGCAAATGTCCATTCATGGACCCTTACCGCCCTTTAGATGCCGTGATGCATCCCAGAATGCACTGCACTCCCTATAATGCGCATCAACTTTCCCCAGAGGCCCAAGATTCAATAAAATGTGTGACTCACGCTCTGCATCAAGAATGTCTTGGAAAATGAGCAAACACACTTGCTTTCATCCGTCCCGATCTGGCTGTGACAGACGGTGGTGCGTTCAGTGCACCTGAGTCAACCGGGCTGGCTCCGACAGATTTTTACTTGAGGCATCCTCAAACACAGTACTATGTGCTACAGGGCATCAATTTGTGTAATGTAAAACTTTCAGCTTGCTCTAAAATGAATAGTATAATAAAATAACCTCATATAAAATTGTTAGGGCAAATTCTATTGCTCAACGTCAGTACATTTGGCTGGGAGTCAATTATGCACAGCAATATGCAGGCTAATATGTAACTAATGTGTGTCACTTTTATCTAAATTTTCCTTCAGATTTAAAGCCAGACCGGCGTTTTTATCCATAAAATGCAACATCAACTGTAATGTTTCACAGGTGGCCCAATTGTAAGCAAACAGTGTCCTAGTTTGGGCAATTTCCTTCAGTCTTGTGGCTTCCACAGAGGGACGGCACGAAGCAAGACATATCACTGCCAAATGTTTTCAGATTGGGGTAGGTTGAGGGTGTGGCAGGGAACCAAGTCCTCTGCCCCACCCAGGAAAAGGGTAGAAGTCTACGTTCTGTGATGTCACTGCGTAGTGAAAAATACTATTCACAGCTACAACAAACCAGAAAGAAACAGTTAAATAGACATCATTGAAAGGTGTTATTTATCTGGTTATAATAGGAGTTATAATAAAACACGTAGGAGCTCCCCCACAGTTTCAATAAAAAGTTTCCTTCAAGAACCTTTAATTTAAAGTGTGGCACACATTACATCTAATAAAATAGGTAGCAGTTTATCTTAACAACACGCATTTAAGTTCAAAGGAATGCACAGCTTGTATTACCCCGATCATGTAAAACGCATTGTACGTTTAAAAATACTAAAATCCTCTCCAATACAGTTAAGCCAGGGTCTGTGTCATTAATACACTTTGCCCTGTTGCTTATAAAAGAGTCTACATTGTGTACTTAACATTCAACGCTTATATTCAAAGCCCAGGCAAATGTCTTGAAAGGAAAATATGTGAGAGGAAAAAATAGTGCATAAATGGGTCAGATGAATTCTCAATTATGTGTTGTGCCATATAAAATGTAACACTCAGTAGCAAGCTCATTTTCCCAACACTACACACACACTATAACTTCAATGCAAAGTTACAGAGTGTTTACAGTATTTTCCTAAAGTTTGTAGGAAGATTATGTTTAGAAATGTGTAGGTTGATGGTTTGAAGCTAGAATCAGAGTTTAGAAAAATAATTGTACTCTATCTGTGTTTCAGTAAAAACTTGTGATGGGGAAAGAGAAATGCAACCTTGTTGAATTTCATAGACAGAGCTATGAATGCAAGGTCTGACCACCCATGATCCATGTTTTGAGTCTGTAGTGTTTATTTACATTTACCAAAAATGCAGTAAAAGTACATATTTTGGTTAATAGAATACAACTATTAAACTAAAAGTGCATGAGCCTTTTTAAAATTATATTATTGATTAAAGATTAATGTATTAATACCATGCATTAATAGGTCAAAAATTATGTATTGAATTATGTCTCCGTTAACTGAACAAGCCTGCTATCATTTTCCACCTCCTGACGTTTCCACACAAAAACACACCTGTCATGACATGATATTTCTAGTTCTAACAATCTAAATGCAATTTTATGTAGGTCATTGAGGCCGAGGGGCTTCCAAAGGATGTGTGTCTATAAGCAAGCATTCCATGGGAGAATTACTTTGTTTACAAACTCATAGGAGTAGTAAAATAAAAAAACATACCACATAGCAAATTAATAAGTTAAACTCACTAGTGTCTCATGAACATGAGAGTATGGTTTTTTAAGTAAATATAACATCTGAGTTTTAAATGTGGTTCGAATATATCCCAATTATGTTTTGTTGTTTGTTTTAGTACTTAATCAATGTCACACATGTGTTTTACGATGTCTTTCGACGCACCATAGCAGAAACAGCTAATGTCACTGTAATTGTAAGTAATTGTGTGCTTTCATAAGTGTTTTTATAAATCTAAAGTCAAAACATCATAAGAATTACAAAAAATATCAAATAATTCACAGTATACATTTATGAAACCAATCCATCTCCAAATCATAAAATTTATTTACATGGAAAAAATTATTGACACGTGCAATTTTCAGTAGTTTTATTGAAAAATGCCTCTTCTGTTTCAGAAATAAATAAGAAAATAAGGCTGTGGAATTCACAATTTGCAGTTCAAACATGAAGAAGCAATACCATATCCATAGTCTTGCGTACAAAGTCTAACTGCATTTGATATTGATAAAACAGCAATTACAATAACTATATTCTGATTAAAACTTTTACTAAATATACAACACAGACATGCAATTCCACCTTTGGTAAAATCAGCTGTGAGTTGATATAAGAAAACTAATAAATATTTAGTCTAACGATACAAATGGAAGCCATGTTTAACTGCAGTACTGAAGTGGAAAATGGTGAACAAATATTCATATTTCGCGAGAGAGCGCGAATAAGAATTAACAAAGGGCTAATTCAAAATGTAATCAGAAATTTTGAATGAAACGTAAAATGAAAAGAGAGGCGTTTTTTGTTGGATGCTCCAACAAACATTCTTTCTTTCTTCCAATACTTTTGATTGTTGGTTTTGTAATAAAGAGTGCATTGTCTAACACTGCAATTCAATAAACACTTAACGCAGATATGTTACAAGCAAAAAAAAAAGCACAAGCTCACTGATTGTCATGGAATCATTTCCCCAAAATTTGGTTTTTGTTTCTCCTCCCCACAACAAAAATAAATGGATATATGATTTAAGGTTCTTTCAAATATAGATGAGGTATCAAACCCCTTTTTAATTAAATCTGCATAGCCCTTAATTACATAATTATTTGAACACAGCAACAACAAACACAAGAAGAACTGAAACTAACATCATCTTTTTATGTAACTATCCTTTTGGATTCCTTTCTTGATAGTGATCTCTTTCGACGTTGGTTTTGATAGACCTCATATTCATCTTCTTCAGTTATTGGGTCTACTTGTGTCTCAGGCTCTGGTGGGTATGATTCTGCTTGGAAATAGTATTTTACGCCAATTGAATGAGTGTAATTTGCAGAGTATATATATGAATATATATATACACACATCTCAACATGCACAGAATGAAATGTTGCATTACGTTTCTTTGGTGACATGCATTAACCGAGTGGTCGCGGTCACATACTGTGTCTGTAATTTAAGGGCACCGATAGAAAGGCTTTGTAAACAATTCAGTGCGATTCTATGTAATTTCTTTTATACCTGGGCGAGTTTATCATTGCCATGTTAGTAAAGATTATGTCAAAATCCACATTGTAATCGGCGGCAACTCATTCGTTTTACAAAATATCAACACAAAAAATTTAAAGAATCTAGTACTAGTTCTACCACCTGCTCATTCATACATTTTGGAATTGTGATGTTATTCCTTCTAACACAGAGGAAACCCAACGGGCAGTGGTAGACAAAGAATGAATACATGATTGAAAAAATGAATGATGATTCTTAGAATGCTACTACGGTGTACTTAGAGAGAAGAACGAAACCTCCAGGGTCACATGGCCTGAAAAGCTGCGTTTCAATATGGCCCTGAGCGAACTGTGCATGTGTGGAAACAAAAAAAAACAGCCATTCACGTTGGCGTCAGGCAAGTAGCAGGTTACAAGGCAAAAGCGTAAGTACAGGTGTTAAGACTAAGTTTAGCGGATGTATTCAAACATCCCTCACAAGGCACAATTAGTGTATTTACAGATATCACCTCAGAGTGTTAATATTGTTTTTCTTGAAGTTGTTTCTGCTACAAAATCCCACCTGGTTAGTAATTTTTTTTTTTTTGTTTGTACATGCTTCCCCATCCGATCAGATGGCCTTTGTCTGTTCCTTCTTTTTGCTTCAAGATGCAAACAGGCCACTACGTTGATGCCATCACCGATGCTTGTTTGTTCTAGTCGCTCTACAATGTTGTTAGTACCAGTCCGTGATGTTGTTCTTGTCTTTGTCAATAAAGTTTGTTAATGTTATCCTTTGGTGGTTATCCTCAAACAGCTAGAGCGCGTGAGCAAGTATCTCAGTTACGGGACTTTTTTTTTTCAGGAATTCAAAGTGAAAGCAGCACAGGCGGTTTAGAAAGTTTACTATGGTGAACCTGAAATAGGTCAAACAGTGTGTTAGTCCACAGTTGGGGTGTGAATTTTTACCGTATCACCAAACCTTAACCAATCAACAAACGGTTTTACAAGTCAATTCTGAAATACACTGCACAAAAAACTTAAGGGAACATGTGATCATCCCAGTTTAACACCCAAGTAAATTACACTTCAGCTAAATCTATCTGTCCGATTGGGTAGCATAGGCGATTGTGAATGAATGTCACCTGTTTTGATGCAAATGTCATTGGCAACAGGGGCACTGGAGAGGCAACAGCATGACAACTTCTAAAAAGGGTTTTGCTGGTTGTGCCCATACAATTTATTTCTTCTTATCCATCCTGATTCTTCTCTAGTTTAGCATTTTGATAGTGTCCATGTCACTATTGGTAGCATGAGAAAGTACCGGGTGCCCATTCAGGTTGCACAGGCAGTCCAGTTCCTCCAGGTTGGGGCCTCAAGCCCGGCACAGAGCAGCTTGTTTGGCATTCACCAGAGAACACCAGAATTGGCAGGTCCGCCATTGGAGCTCTGTTCTCTTCGCAGATGGGAGGTTCACACTGAGCACATGTGACGTTAAGCTATCTGCAATGGTCTGGGGAGGAATATTGTTGGAGGGACGCACAGACCTCCGCGTGCTAGCCAACGGTACCTGGCTGCTGTTAGGTATCGGGATGAAATCCTCAGAACCATCATCAGACCATACGCAGGTGCAGCGGGCCCTGGGTTCCTCCTGGGGCGGGACAATGCCCTGCCTAATGTGGTTAGAGTGTGTTTGCAGTTCCTGGATGACGAAGGCATTGATGCAATTGACTGGCCCTCACGTTCCCCAGTACTGAATCCAATTTTGAACCTCTGGGACGTTATGTATCTGTGCATCTGACACCCTTAAGTTGCGCCTGTCTGTCCAAGAGCTCACTGATGCCCTGATCCAGGTCTAGGAGGAGATCCCCCAGGACACTATCCGCCGTCTCATCAGGAGCTGGCCCAGACGTTGTGGGGAGTGCATACAGGCACGTGGGGGCCAGACACACTATTGAGTTACAATATGAGTTGCCGTGATGAAATTCATGCAAGTTGGAACAGCCAACTTGATTTTCTGCGTGACTTTGAATCCAGCCCTCAATCGGTTGGCGATTTGGGTTTCCATCGTCATTGTGTTCTCAGTGTATTACACACTGTACAGCAAAGATTTGGATCTTTAATATATGTGCGATTGAAGTGTTCCCTTAAACCTTTTGAGCAATGTATATCCATTCTGTTATCACTGTATTGTAGTCACTCATCTAAAGGTCATGCTTTTCCCTCATGTTTCATGCTTCGCTCTCATGCGGTCAGCGAGTATGCCGTGCCCAAGAACCTTTTCAATCACCTCTGTATCCTTGACCGTTGTAAGGAATGCCGACACACTGCGAGGAATCACAGTAGCCAGGGGTTCCCGGTTGGCCCCTGATTCCGGCAAACCCTTGACGCCCAGGTGGGCCCCGGGGTCCGGTGGCACCTGCTGGACCTGGGGGACCAGTCCGACTCTCGCCTTGTGGGCCTGGGGGAGAAAAAACACCAACTGACCATCTGAACCATCCGAGTGTCATCGACCTTTGACATTAATAGGAACTGTTTCCACCGCAACACTTCGGGAACATAAAAAAAAAAAAGAAAGCTAAGCCAAAGCTTCCGGAATCCCATTACTTTATAGCTAAGCATTCATATAACAACCAGAGTTGATGGCGGTATATCAACCCTGTAGCCATCCTGCGACAATACAGTACGTTACCTGACAGGATGAGCTTTTGTTATTGCTGGATGACCAGAAAAGTAGTTTGGCTGCGTTACCGGGTTAAACCAATAGGAATCCTTGGTTTCAGTACATTATGTCCGTCAGAAAAGCAGGCCTATCAGTGACAACTTCTACAGACAGTGGTCCTGCCCCTGACATCGGAATGGAAACAGTATAAGGATAGATTGGGCTCTGAAATAGACTAGTGACTATGTCCGGAAAAGCTGATGCCACATATCTGTTGGGTACACGAATGCAGCTCACTCTTTTTATTCTGCAGCTATAATTGCTTTCCTTTGCCTTTCCTCTGACCTGGTACTTTACTCACCATGAGGTGCCCTAGAGTTTGAACGTGGCCTTCTATCTTCAGGTGCAGCAATTATTGGTTGCCCCAGTGTGAATAAAAACAATATGATTTTAACATCTGTGTGGTGTAAGAGCGCCTCAGACACAAAAGCAACACGAATCCCTTAGAAGCCAGAGTGTTCACCGGGACATTTGGCTATTAAGCGCAGCTGCATCAAAACTACTTCAGCCAAAACCTCTGAGGGGAGCTGTCCTGCTTGAACTGTAAAGAAACCTTTTCATTTCACAGTGACTCAATAAGACAAGGACAGATGTGTCAAGGATTTACATCTAACACCACAGCTATTAAGTAAGAACTGACTTCCCCACCTGTATTAGAACACGATAATATGAAGCCATGCAAATCATCTATGGGATATATTAAACCAACAGAAAGAAAACCCCTTCAAAAGAGCGAGATGAGGTTCTAATACTTAGACAAGAAGAAGGAACTATGAGCAGTTTGAAAAGTTATGTGGAACTAACCAGGTGGACCTCTTTGTCCTCTCTCTCCGACCGTTGATGTCCCACGATCACCCTTCTCTCCCGGAGAGCCTGTGACACAAACATTCACAATAGTTCACAGAGACAAGACAGAAGAAAGGCATAACTCAACCACCATGACTGCACAGTATATCAAACGTTGATGTAAGTAAAGTAAATAAAAAAATATGAGAAATTTCTTAAGCTACTTAAATCCATCTTAGGCAGACACATGGAAACACATTAAGACAGATGGAACGTGGTTGAAAAAATAGACTTAGGAGGAGTCTTGATGAGACATGATGGCAATATGAAAAATTAACTTCCGATTTCACACGGTAGGACAAGGCCCCAGTTAGACCTGCTGATATCAAACAGCTACGCCAGGGGTGGAGCACTGCGGCTGCTAGTGCTATTCTTTTGATTTCTCTCAAACTCGTGTCCACCAAAGACCTTGACAAACTAGGTGAATTTCATTTCTAACCCCAAAACAAAAACACTCCATGAATTGGTCAACGTGGGGCAATTGTTGGGTCCCTGACTGTCATGGCCTCCTGGGACGCCGTACCTCGTTCTCCTTGTTGACCGGGTTGCCCGGGACTTCCTGGGAATCCGTTCCTGCCGGCCTGGCCGGGCTCTCCGCGGGGCCCCTGGTTGCCCACGGGCCCTGTGGGTCCCGGGGGACCTGGGTTATTGCTGCTTCGGTATCCGTTGGGTATCTGGTTCAGCATCGAATTAACGCGGCTCATTTGTCCTAAGAAAGACCAATGCAAAATGTACACATTGAGAATAAAACGTTTGAGGAAACGCACAACTCTCCTGGGAATGCGCGACTCTCTTGGGAACGAACAACTCTCTTTCCAGGAACTGACACAGCTACTACCTTGTGCGGTGCGGGGAAACAGGCTCACCGTTTACAATCTGCTCACACACTTGTCTGGCAATAGATCGCATCATGTTCTGAGGAGCAAAGTCGCCCTGGAAATAAACAAGAGGTGGGCTTAGAGATGAATGCACACAACTTGCTGAGATTTCCTGGGATATGTGACTTGGAGATAATTGTTGGGTTTTACTCACTCTCTCTCCCCTGTCTCCTTTCGTACCAGTAGCTCCCTGTAACAACAGTC
>JACXGK010000569.1:0-67931 GCA_016801125.1 Novumbra hubbsi
GGCCTTGGCACATCTGTGGGTAAGACCACACATCCACAATGCATCCTAATGGTGGGCCTTGGCACATCTGTGGGTAAGACCACACATCCCCAGTAGGATGAGTCTAGACTTAGAGTCTTTTTTATTTGACAAAACGTGTGTTTAGTGTTACAAGTTCCTATGCGAATACCTAAAAGACCCAAGTGTGGTAGTAAGGTATTATCATACGGTGGGGAGGGGGGGGGGCAGTATTAATGCTAATTGCCCCCGTTCTGCCCCCATCTCTCTTTGCGTGACAGGGGCATATGGCCTGCAGCCAGTCCTTAATTAGGAGGGCCGACATTCTGCTTTCTCCCTGTCTGATATAAAGCCTGTGCCGTATTGCTCACTGTTTAGTCATCGCCCTTGAAGCGCCTTGACGTAAAGAGTTCTGTTTTGAAACAACCAACTGTAGCCTTGTTGTTGCTACATTTGAGGCAGTTCCAGGGTTGTGGCCATGACATTTTAATTCAAAGTCTCTACTTTGACGTCTGGCAAAACGGTTAACAACACTTTTGATGAGGTCGACTAGTAATTAACTTTTCCTTTGTCCAGTTGGATTGTTTGAAATTTCTAAACATTTATTTTTCTCATACGTGACACAACCTTTGAATTAAATTGACTAAGAATTATAAACTGAACGTTTAAAGATTGCATCTAATAATAACAGCATATCAAAAATGACTCACGTGGAGCTACGGTGGATATATAATGATTTGTATGATTATGTAAATGCTGAAATCAAGACAAATCATGTCAGACCGTTTTTCACTCTGAATAAGATCTTGTAACCAACAGTGAAAATGAATAGAAGTGGTTGATTGCGTGTACGTGCACGAATATACAGTAAATATATATTGCATTGGGGTTTGTTTTGTTATAGCTGTGTAGTACAAAGACCTCACATAAAACTCTAAACAAGCCCCAGTCCTTGTTTTTAAACGTGTTGCTGGCGTCTAATTCAAAATGGATGTATATTTCCAAAAACAATAATATTTCTCAGTTTCGACACTTGATATGTTGTCTGTACTATTTTAAATTAAATATAGGAATTAATGCGTCATTGCTTTCTGATTTTATTTGCATTTCACACAGCGTCCAACCTTCTTTGCCAACAAGGTTGTAGTATATGGAGGATCTCTAACACCTTGAGTAGGAAATATTTATTTGACTCTCAGGTTCACAATGTCCAGACCCAAATTGACTGCTTCTTAGTTGATGTGAAATTGTAATAGTCTTTATCTGGGCAAGTACTTTCATCTCCCAAGGACTTAAATCCCTAAATACATCTAAAGCAGATGCTAATCCTTTAAACATGCATAACTTTTTGGATGAGTGCAATCTCCCCCTCCATGAGTTGATGATTGGTACTTTCCGTATGAGGAAATCTCTCAGAGAAATCCAAGAAACAGGATGTAGAAGATTTGGTCGGTATTGATTTTGTAACGTCCATACTCTGTACCTCACCTGGGTGACAGCTGTGAGTGGAGATACAAGCCCTGAGATGTGATTGAAATGTCTTGGTTTTGACATATCACTATTGCACTACAAAGAGAGCAGTGATCAAACGACCAACTATCAAGGAATGTACACGTTTGCCGAGAGGCTCATGACTCCGTTTGCTGCCGAGTGTGAAGGAAAAGTCTCTGGTGGTGCAGAACAGATGTGCGTAGAGAAAGGAAGCCCACGGCATGTGGTTTTGTGTCTGTGCGGTGTGTAGTTGTGGGTTCCTGTGTCAACATTCCTATACGTTTGTGTGTCTGGGTGGGTGGTAGTTTTATGCATTTGAATTCCAAAAGTATTGATGGTTTACTCTGTTTAGCAGATTTTAGGCTTCATTTACTAGCGCTGACGATTTTGTGAATTAATCTACAAATCATAAAGAATGATAAAAAATCCAAGAGAATGGGCACAGAATAGCACAGTACAAATCATTATCATGTGAGTAGGATATCAACGCACAGGGAGTGAACAATGTATTAGCATGCAAGGAGTGAAACGGTGTGTCAAGGCGCGGGGAGTGAAACGGTGTGTCAACGCACGGGGAGTGAAACGGTGTGTCAACAGGGCACTGGTCAAGTAAGCGGTGGTCTCTACTCAGAGAACATGGAGTCACAAAGTTGTGTGTGCATTTGTATATTTGGCCTGCGTGCGTGTGACGTGGAAGTGTCCGCGTCGTTTCACACTCTGACCCCGTGCCCGCTGTGTTACCCCCCAGGCCCAGGCAGCCCCCAGCGTGGACCAGCCTTGTCCCCCGTCCCCCAGCGTGGACCAGCCTTGTCCCCCGTCCCCCAGCGTGGACCCTCCGGCCCCCGGCGGCCGCCCGCTCAGCCCCCGCCAGCGGCGGACCCGGCAGCAGCAAGAGGCCGCCAGCAGAGCCACGTTCCCCGCCTTCCCCCACGCCGCCGCCGCCCCCCCGCGGGACGCCAGCCACACGGGCTCCGTGGTCCTCATCGTGGTGCTGACCTTCCTCCTGGCCGTCCTCCTCTTCCGCAGGGTGTACCTGGCCAACGACTACAAGTTCGATTACGAGCTGTGACGACGCCTGGCCTGAACCTCCCCGGTGCACCACCCCCCCGCCCCATGGAGGGGTGGACTGTCCCCCCCCCCCCCCCCGCTAAGTAAAGACAGGCTCGCTTTTACGGTGAACGTGTCTTGCGTTCCCGCGGAGGTCAGGGTGGACTCACTTCCTCAGGACCTCCTGGGGATCCCTTATTGCATAGAATTTACTCTGGAGTGTAAATGGATACTACTTTTATGATAGAGTAGTAACTCCAGACCTCTACGAGAGTAACGAGTAAATTCCTTAAGTACTTTTCATTGTTTGATTTAGTCTGCTTGGGTTGAGTGGGACCACTGTAAATCTCAAATTGAATGTGCCTATCTTTTCTTTTTTTTTTTCTTTCTTTTTTTTTTACAGTTTTCTGCATCGATGTCAGCTAGACCATTATCAAATAAATGCTGAGGCTGTTGATTGATAGTCTACAGTATTTTAGTAGTTTTTAGCAACACAGGCCGCTTAGGGAAAGGAATATTGCAACTTTAGGCCTAACCTTTTTAATCCTCAAAGGAATATAATTTGGTATTAAGGAGGCTATCAGCAGTTATATAGTAACTCCCCAAAGATATGCATCCATATGCATTCATGATATTAAATTTTTTCTAACCATGTTTTGAGCAAAGTGCTTGTGTACATGTATTGTGTTTACAAGCATTTGATTGAAAATAACAACTTCACATTTTGTGTTTTATGGGGTACTGTTGAACTGTTGGTATTTATAAGTTATATTTTTCAGGAATAAATGTGATATTTCATTAATTCAGAAGTCAAGAATTCGATGAGATAAAGAAATTGCTGATTACCCCTTTAATGCCTGACACAATTCAATGTTGTGTACACATGTTACTTACAGGGATAAAATATCCCTGAGTGTCTAAGTCGTGTTCTCATGATATTTGAGTCATGTAAAAGCTTATACACATGAATACTGAATCCATTGCAGATACCTATGCTTTTTCAAGTGGGAAGAAGTCATTCAGATTTACATTATTATTTCCTGACTGTATTTAAAAGCTAGATATTCATATTGTATCTAAAAATAAATGCCTTGAACAAAACGTTTGCCTGTTTTTTTCGCTGTTTACAGATCCTGTCTAAACCGGTATACGGAAACGGTTTCAGCAACAAGCGACATGGGCAATGCCCAAAGGCGACCGCAAATTTGTTTTTTAGCGGTTTTCGATCGCTCCTTAAATGCTATCATGTCACCTTGGGGACTGTGGGTCAATTAGCCTGGTTGGAGTAGACGCCCGGATTTTTATTGTAAGTCTCAATTGCCCCCTTCCTTATCCTCCCTGACTGATACTTCTATTTTGTTAGTGTTCTTGTCACTACTGGTAGCCTGAGGCAGTACCTGTGGCACTTTCAGGTAGTACAGGTAGTACAGCTCCTCCAGGATGGCGCATCCATAGGTGCCCTTGCAAGCTTTGCTGTGTTCTCTAGTACCGTCTCAAGAGCATGGAGGAGATGCCAGGCGATGGGCCGTAACACGAATAGAGCTGGACAGGGTTGTAGAAGGGCATCAACCCAGCAGCAGGATCGGTATCTGCTCCTTTGTGCGAGGAGGAACTGGAGGAGCTCTGCCAGAGCTCTACCTCCAGTGGGCTACTGGTGTGCATGTTTCTGACCAAACGGTCAGCTCGATTGGCATTCGCCAGAGAATACCACAACGGGCAGGTCCATTCATGGCGCCCCCTACTTTTTACAGATGAGAGAAGGTTCACACTGAGCACAAGCGTATTATTTATAAGACCTGATTTAAGTGTTCCCATGATGGGGTGGTGTATATTGTATTGTGCTACAAATGTATTGTGGAATTAGGAGCACTTTCTTTCGTCATCCTTGTGCCAGGATGAGGGGAAATCTAGGATTTTCTTTCTGTATTTTTGTTAGCAAATAATACAGAATGGGCACTGAACCGGGGTTCGCCCAGGGAGTCATTCATTCCAAAATACACAGTCCAGTAATAAACACTGGAATACAGTTTTGATACAGTATGTACACGCAGATTGGATCAGGTTACGCCAACCATTAAGTGTTTTCTGAATTTGCTGTTGATTCCACACGTTTTACGTAAACCTCCCACTGTAGTTGCAAAAAAGGATTACTCTGGCCTCCATATATTTTCTTTTTCATTTATTTTTTTTTGCAAGTGCCCAGACAGACAGCTGGGCAGACAGCTGAGTGCGTTATCGAGGATGCCCTCGAATGTGGTCATGTCATCGTACTCGTGGTAAGCCCGAGTTGCTGCTGCAGCTAAATCAGCGCGCGTAGAGTTTTAACAGCGCGTGGAAACGAACCGCTATAGACTGCGGACCAATCAGCGAGCAATATGGGAACGAGCGGCTTGATGTTGTAAACATTTCAGTCGTTAGTCTATAAACCCGCACACTGCTTCACTACTATGCTGGTTGTGACTCGTTCCGCATTGGACCAAAATATGCTACAATGCTCAAAACATTATGGACGTGGATTAAAGAGATTGCTTCCATCACCCGAGGACTTTTGACTTTTCACACATAATGCCTTATTATATTAAGTTTCTTTTTTTACTTTTTTGCTTGATACTTATCGGAGAGTGCCGAAAGCACAAAAGTAGGAAACGGAGGTGGTCCGGGGCTGTGGAATCTCACAAGCATGGCGCGTAAGTAGCCTTTCTATACATACTCTTCGTGACAGTCCGTTCTAATATTATGTCTTCCATCTGCGCTTTAACTCTTTCCTGAAACCATCTGGAGGTCATCGTGCCGTCTTCTATCCTTGGTTAAATTTCGCACCTGTGGACCCCGGCGCTTGATTTAATATTGCTGCGACCCAACGTGTTAGGTTACATTAAAATGTTTTTAGGATAGGGACGTATGTTAGTAATTTACATTGAGATTATAATTGCCTTCTTCTGGTGGTCTTGACTCTATTTGATGCGCAACAATGAAGCAGTGCCTGCGCCTAGGAGTGCCTTCCTTCCTTGCCTGCGTTCAATGGGGTCTTGCGTTATCCATACACATCTGCTTTTCATCATACGTGCCATGCATTGAAACGTTGAATCATTTCCCCCAATCAATCTCCACTGTAGATTGCGCCACGTTCGTCTTCTGATGATCTGAAAAGCGTTCTGCACGTGAGGCTGTTTGATCATATGCTGCCAGCTCTTTTGCTTTGCTACCTGGAATGTAGATTTGGGAGCACCGTTGCCGTTACGGTGGGCGCTACTACAGGCTGGTGCGAGCAGCTTGTTTGTAACCAAAAACTGTTCATATTTATTGACGCGTTTTAGCAGTGAACTGTCTTTCGTCCTAACTGGAAATGGTGGGGCTTCATTTAGTTTCGTTAATTAACTTGTCTCGTGTCGTTCATAAAAATACTCGTTACGCACTTGTCCACTCGCGTTTGAGAATTACGCGGCTTGCTACAAGCCACGAATACAGATTCATTAACGTTGTGATAGTAGGAGTGTGCTGCATGCAAACTTGGTGGCTTAGGAAGAAAGTAAAGCAGAAAAATTCTTCAGTTTAGTTTAACAAGTCGCTAGACCCTTAACCCTGTATTTATTAACAAATACCAATTCTTAACACCTGATGTGTTACATTTCTCCTTAACATTTTCAACATAAAAGCTAATGGGCCTTTTCCTCGCTCTCATCCATTGTATAACATCTTCATCTTCGTCACAGACTTCTTAACATTTGGTCATTATGAAAATATGCTGTAAAGTATGTTTTCTGGCTAAATATGTTCCATTGTTGTGATTTCAAGTTCAAATCAGCTGTTGAAACAATACAAATTGGCACTCCCCTACCAGTTCTCGTAAAAATATCTTGAGGGCCGGAACTGTAAATATATAACCATTCTGAAATTCGTATACAGTTTTACTGTTTATGAAATCGATAATAATTGATAAATATCATTAACATATTGGTGAAGATACATGCATTTAGCCACTCCAGAATGCCACTTCAAGGGTCATCGCATGCCAGTGTTTTCACAAGAATTGTTTGCTGTTTCCCTTCGCAGTCCCCTGACTGGAAAGAAGATTGTTGATAACACCAAATCTCGCAAGGTGAAGACGGACCACCTATTGCGAGTAGATGATCATGATTTCACCATGAGACCAGCCTTTGCAGGTAAGGACATGTGGTCTATAACACCTTTTCTGGGGAGCTACCATCCTGTACCTTCTCAATCTTATCCTACCGCACCTGTTTCTAATAACTAGCAGATTAATAAACTCAATCAGGTTAGTTATAACAGGCAGCAAAATCCTATAAGGAGGGTAGCTCTCTAGGAACTGGATTGGAGATCAGTGGTCTAAGCTAATTGGCTGACGTCACTAAAGTAGACTTCAGCCCCATCTAGAGGCACTGTAAAATCCACTAGTCGTATTAAAGGGACAATGTGTATAATCCTGTCAAAAACATTTAAAAGACTGAACTTTAAAAAATGACTTGTCTCTGTTTTGCCTTCCTCCACCGAATAAAGCTACCATAGTATAGTAACCAGCATAGTATTAGCTAATCCACATGGAATGAGCAGTTTACATAAGGAGACCACTGTTTAGTTATTGCCTCAGTCACGCATCGAGCTAATTAAAGCAGTAACGATTATCTAGAGCCACATTCAGTGTCCACCTCTGTTTTGGCATTCTTACATAAGCATCTGGTAGGTGCATAGAAGCTGTTAAAATGCAGATGGCAAACTGAATATTCCCTCATTAATAATAAACATGTACTAAATGTAGTGTTTCTGTGGTACTTGAGTAGTGGTTCAGTAGAATAATTTTATATGGAGGCTCCTACATAAATATGCAGCAAATCATCTGTAAGTGGCACTCGATTGTTTTGTTATAGGGAGCTTTGGAAGACTTTTATGGTCTAATGAAGATATTATGAAAAGCTGACTTGTGTAAGCACTTGTGAGTTGTCGCGCCTGTGACGAATTCTGTGTGTGATGTGTAGCAGTGGCAGTGTTCATTTCCTGGCTTCAAAAGGAAGCGACCATACAGTGTTTGTCAATGAAAGCCTCTTACATGGCCACTCCAATGGGCGTCTTTTCTATCCACTGGTATGGGAAAAAACGGCCAAAAAGAAGTAATGAAATCCGTGGAGTGAGGAAAAATCACACCAAACGCAGCTTTGTGTCACATCGTTATCACAGAGCACATGCCTTTTCACAGAAAAACGGGGGAGAATTCTGTGCTGAGAAAAGAACTGTGCAAATGCAGTTTCTGTCAATGTATTTCCAAAGACATGCAGAGTGTGATGTATTTTTTTTTTTATTAGCCACGCCGATATATGCGCGTGAAGGCTTTTGTGGGGATAACGCGCCTATTGGCAAATTCGCATTACGGAGATTCTCCTCCCGTTTCATTCCTCTGATTTTGAAGAACATCCACCAGAGCCAACCCATCAATGGGATTTCTTTCCGGAGAGAGCAGCGGTGTCCAATGCATGTGCTAGGCTAGCCTTAATCAGGCCCGGGCCAGCAAATAGTTGATTCAGAGTTGCTGATCCAAGAAAAGGGGAGCTCTCCAGTCTCATCAGGTGATCATTTTTTTTTTTTACTCAGCATTTTCTACGTACACTTTTTCTTTATTCTTAAAAACATGTCACTCGCTGTGAGGCTGTAAGATATTTTTGAGATCTCGGTTCTGTCCTTAAATGCATTCTTTTTTGACCTGACTGAATATTCCAAGTTTTCCATAATCAGATATTATAATAAAGCTTCTAAAACATATATCCAAACAGGAAAACTGGAGTCCACATGAGGTCAAACACAAAATGAAGCGTTGAGGCGTACAGTTCTTCCCCTGGTCAGGAACTCATAACGGTCCATTTAAATTGTTCTCAGCAGTCTAAAAGAGGACATCTCCCAAGGCCTACAGATCATAACGATGCTCCACCCCCCCCCCCCCCGTGACTCTGTAATGGAAAGAGAAGTAGATGTGTGGGATCTAATCACTATGAAAACACATTTTCAATTATTTAAAAACAACTCCCCCCCCCATTAGCTCAGTCTAACCCAGGAGTAGAGGCCACAGGAGGTCAGCCAATTCCCTGGTAGGCGACAGCGACAGGTTTGGTATAATGCCTTGTCCACACAGGTCCTGTGAGGGTCGCCTAAGTCCCTGACCAGTTTGGGATCTGATGGATGGCATATGGTGTGAGTGAGGGGGGAAACGACGCCTAGCTGGCACGAGGATATGAGTTGGTATCCTCTCTTCCAGGTAACAGTCGGAGGGCACACTGATTGACATGGAGGCTTTTGCTATGAGCGGTTACATAAGAGGGTTCAGAGGCTGGCACCAGACAGCGGCCGTAGATTACACCACAGCACACGCAGGGGACAATGCTGCAAAACACAGCGCACAGATATATGCATGATTTCTACTTCTGTTCTGAACGGGGTGAATGAAAACTGTGCGAAAATAAACAGGTCCCCATCTTAGCAAAACCTAAAACGGAATAAGTCCCTCGGGCCTCGTGCGCTGAAATCAAAAGGAATACTTGGAAATATAAGTGGTTTTGTGCCGTCGATGTGCGGATACAAAGTTGTTGACTCTCACAAAAGCGTTTTTACAGAACCCGGCGTCATCATTTCTGACACACACAAAATGTGCGGGCGTGTATCCAACTACTTATCGAGATAGTACAATTTGTATGTTCTTTGTGATTCGCTCTCACACACAGTCAGCCTAATCCATGTGATGTAATTATCTCCCTTCTCGAGGGGAGCGGGTGTTTCCTCCCAAAACGGAAACCTCTAGTGACACTGCTGGCCCTGCGTGTGTTGACACCGACTGTTCAGCCAGTTCCGGCCCTAGTCTTTTGGGGGCCCTGAGCAAAAATGGATTTGGGGCCCTCTCTCCTTCAGTGTCCGAGGCTCACTAGCTGCCTGGGGCCCCCTGGCAGTAGGGGGCCCTAAGCAGCCACTTATGTTGCTTATGCATAGGGCCGGCCCTTATAACAGCTAATAACAGCAAATAACTAATGACTTACATCCAATTCTTGTGACTGTCTCTCCACAGGCCCTGCTGTCCCAGTAGGAGTGGACGTCCAGGTGGAGAGTTTGGATAGTATATCAGAGGTGGACATGGTACGTGAGTAATCAAACAAAACCGTTCTGACGTTTAAATGTCGGGTCAGCGTAGCAGCTATGGCTAAAGGTCCCTCGGAAACAGGAAAGTGGTCGTTGGGATACAGGGTTTAACCTTGAATACCCTTGAACGCCGGGTGAGTGAGCGTTCTTACCACGGCAATGTTCTGTGTTATAATGTCCATAAAGTCAGCATTAGTGCCGCCCACAATCGTTCATCCATGGAAAGCAAACAAGGTGCCATTTTAAATTCTGGGAATATGTGTGAAAAAGAGAAATTGTCTTTGGGCCAGCATTTGAGAGCTCATACGCTACAATGGAAACCTGTATGGATAGTGTTAATTATTCTCCTTTCCAGACAGATAACTAAAGTGCATAATAGAAGCACAGTTCTAGAAATTATGTTCTGTGATCCAAATAAAGCGCCACGGGCATGCCCCCCCCCCCCCCACAACTCCAGACTAATATAATTAAGAGGGCTTTTTGTTCTAAGCTGCAAATTGGACCCAAACTGCCGTCCTGATGTTCTGTAAGCCCTTTGTGGGGGAGGACTCCCAGGCTAACATTTCATTTGGATCTGTGTGTCTGTATGTGATTGTATGAATACCGACGTGGACAGATTATCTCTTTCCAGCGTTGACTGCCCTTAGTGATATAATGCCAGTGTGATGCAGGACAAGGGTGTTCAGTCAGACGCATCTGCCATGTCGTCGTTATTATGCAATGCCACCAAGGTCTGTATCTGTGGAATGTGCCCACATCTGCGTAAGCCCCCCCCCCCCCCCCCCCTGGCGAAGTTACCGGTGTGGGCTGGACTTATTCCCTTGTTGTCATTATTCAAAGTCACCATGTTACGTATCCATTATGTAATGCCCGTGAGAAGATTGGAGACGGGATGATTTGCTTTGGTAGACAAATGGGACGTGTGTGGGTAGGACGGAAAGGGATATGTATGACCGGCGTAGCCTCGAGTCTACTCTGGCTGCCCTCTCGTGAGATAAGTGTGACATAATACCTTCCCTGGTCACACCTAGAACATATGTCTGATCGCATCTCTATGCCCAGCTAAGACCGAACACATAAAATCATTGGTGCGATCTAGTTTTTTCAATCCAGGAAAGCACCCGGGTGATTTACATTGATACCGGCGAGTTGTTTCCCGGTGCCCCGCAGGACTTCACCATGACCCTGTATCTCAGGCACTACTGGAAAGACGAGCGGCTGTCCTTTCCCAGCACCACCAACAAGAGCATGACGTTCGACGGACGC
Organism: Novumbra hubbsi; assembly: GCA_016801125.1. Classification (NCBI taxonomy): domain Eukaryota; kingdom Metazoa; phylum Chordata; class Actinopteri; order Esociformes; family Umbridae; genus Novumbra; species Novumbra hubbsi. Next base: position 10,936 of record JACXGK010000569.1, read on the forward strand.
CTGGTGAAGAAGATCTGGGTGCCGGACGTGTTCTTCGTCCACTCCAAGCGGTCGTTCATCCACGACACCACCACGGAGAACATCATGCTCCGGGTGTACCCAGACGGTCACGTGCTTTACAGCCTCAGGTGAGGATCAAGGCCGCCGCCGTGCCCAGACAGCCCGCGCGGCGATCTCCACCTCCCGCGGATGTGCCACGGGGTCATCCTCAACGCCGGCAGAGTCACGCTCTGCCAAGCGGCTTGCGGCGTGCTTGATGTCTTGTGTTCGCTCGTGGCGCCGTGGCGTGCGCTGCGCTGACGTGTTTCAATCCCCAGGGTGACGGTTACGGCGGCGTGTAACATGGACTTCAGCCGTTTCCCTCTGGACTCCCAGACCTGCACGCTGGAGCTGGAGAGCTGTGAGTAGCTCTACTCCGTCTCTGGCGGTGTTTCAGGGGATGTCGGGGCTGATGCCACAAGCCACGTCGGGCAGATTTGAGTTTAAAATCCATTTCTGTTGGCTGCAGACGCTTACACGGATGAGGACCTCATGCTGTACTGGAAGAGCGGGGATGAGTCCCTTAGCACAGACGATAGGATCTCTCTGTCGCAGTTCCTCATCCAGAAGTTTCACACTACCTCCAGGCTGGCTTTTTACAGCAGCACAGGTATTTTCCTTAATCAAGCATGATTATAATAAGATTAGCTTTGTTTTGAGGTTTCAGCCGGTTAAGGTTGTATTTCAAAGCACCAATCAAACCAGGTTTTTTATTTACATTTCTATTTTCAAAAGGCAAATTGATCACTGGTGCCAATAAAAGATCACTGGTGACGTTAAATTATTTAAGAAAACCCACAGACAATATGACCAAACAAAACGATAGTATAGGACTGACGGTAGAAACCGCAATATAGATCAAAATAAATGAAAGCTAGACATTTCTGTGTTTCTGTCAGTCTTAAAGGCCATGGTTCTCTGCGGCAAGGTTGAATGGGAAGCAAACGGCTAAGACCGCAGAATGCATTTTAAGCCACTGTTATTTGGTGGATGACTTTTAGTGACTGTCAACACTGATGCTGAGGTAACCGAGGTGTTCAGGGAAAAAAAGGTGCTGAAGGTTTTGATAACTAACAGGAGGACTTCTGCTGATGTACTGATAGGCCTTTGCCCTTCAGAATATGCTGCAAGCTAGCTGCATGATAGCGAGAAACCTTCTGGCTTCTTGCTGTAGTGATTGATTTTTGGCGGTGTGCCTCTGTCTTCTCCCATCCAGGCTGGTACAACCGTCTGTACATCAACTTCACCCTGCGACGGCACATCTTCTTCTTCCTGCTCCAGACCTACTTCCCGGCCACCCTGATGGTCATGCTGTCCTGGGTGTCCTTCTGGATCGACCGCCGGGCCGTGCCGGCCAGGGTCTCTTTGGGTAACATACACACTTCTACGTAGAGCCTATAATGTTCCGGCAGGTGGTGTCTATACGGGAGAACCCGTTTGCAACGCTAGCGTTGGAATCTGGGATGAAACTTAGCGGTCGGTCCTATTCTGGCTGTGCCCGGGTGAAGATTGTGGTCGTTTTTGCACCACAGCAATATTTTGTGACTCTGACTAGTCGATCCATACATACAGATGGGCAAAAGTGTTAGTTGGAAAGCTATGAGCCAACCGTTTGTTGCATTTAATGCTTAAATTCACAGACATCCACACATTGCTGTGAAGCAAAATCTGTCATCGTGTTTAGAGCCTTACTGTTGAACCAATATATGGAAGAGAATGGTGGGGGTTTGATTAACTCTTCAACCTGTCACTGTCAATGTTTTACTGTCAACCCTATTAGTCAATTTCTTATGTGCAATTTTTTTTTATGAACTTGAATGTGTGCACTTCATTAAAAGTGATTCTAATTCTTTTTCATTATTTAACAAATTACACTTCTCAAAAGGTTTGAAAAGGTGGAACGGACCATGTATTAGGACAGGTCCTTCAGTGTGTGTGTGTGTTGTGTGTTGGGGCTTCAGGCATCACCACGGTCCTCACCATGTCCACCATCATCACCGGAGTGAACGCCTCCATGCCCAGGGTGTCCTACATCAAAGCCGTGGACATCTACCTCTGGGTCAGTTTTGTGTTCGTGTTCCTGTCGGTGTTAGAGTACGCCGCGGTGAACTACTTGACGACGGTGAGGGACGGAAAAGACCGGAAGCTCAGGGAGAAAGCTCGAGAGCAGGTAAATCCCCCCCCCACACAGCAACACTCCCATCTCTCCCCCTTGATCTAACAAATAACAAAGAGGTCGCTTTTACTCAGGGCCAGTTTGGGTACGTTCACCGTGTACATGTAATCTCTCTCTCTCTTACTTTGCCTTTAAGTCGCTGGGATTGGCCAGAGAGCAGGTGAGACGCCCGTCATTCTGAACCCCTTTGTGAGTCCTTTCCAGGAAACCCTCGACCCCGATCTGCCTCCACCTCTCTCGACACCTCTGTCTCTTTCCGTCCACGCAGTCCCTCCCGTGCACCTGCGGCATGTCCCACGCCGGGACCACCATGGCGGACGGGACCTACAGCGAGGCCGACACCAACAGCCTGGCCGGGTACACCAGGGCGCCGGCCCCCGAGGACCCGCCGGAGAAGCAGGAGCGGATGGTGGTGCACCTCACGCTGGACAACGAGTCCACGGGGACCAAGAAGAAGGCCCGCTTCCGCAGCTTCAGCCTCATGCAGAACACCCACGCCATAGACACCTACTCCCGGATGATCTTCCCCGGGTCCTACATCATCTTCAACCTCATCTACTGGTCGGTGTACTGCTAAGGCCGCTGCGGACCGGCCCCGTCGGCGGGAAGGGGGGCGGTGTACTGGTGGTTCTTCGTGCCGGATGGAAACAGGATGGTTCGGTGACGCTTACAGGCAAACCGTTTGACTCCCGAGCGGTAATGGACTCTTGCGTTTCGCATGGAGGGCGAAGATGACGTTGGTTCTCACGACGGCGGTATTCACAGGGGATTTCTCCCACCGCTCGATGGATAGCACAGTTTTATCCTCACCATCGGCAAGAGTCTTTTGAGTACTTGACTGAACTGTACAGCTTTCCTACCTTCTCTATACATATTTTAGCAATTTATACGGTGATACAGGTCCAAGACACAACTGCCTGCTGTTCTTCTATGAATTAGACCTCTGGAATCAAAGCGCTTCGTCATCATTGGTACTGTGACAGCAGGGAATCTACAGTGGTGAGATACAAGATCTGTGAATATGTTATAATTTTAAGAATTTCTGCGTACATTTCACTTGATCATTCCACATCCTAATAACATATTAAGTGATCCTGACAGAACAAACAACATTGAACAATTGTACTTTCCATTTATGCATTGAACAAATTGATCCAACATTTAATTTCTATGTTGGAGAAAGTGTGTCTACCTCTACATACAACAGCTCAAAAGGTGTAATAAAGTATCATAGGGTTAAGTGTTTGGTCCCATGTTTGCCTTCAATGGCAACATCAACCTTATAACGTCTGTGTCGTCATTATTTATTATTCGTTCATGGTTCTCCATCACAGCATTATTAGGAATATTTTATCAATGTTCATTTAAAATGTTGAGTTGATTATGAGTTGCTATGGGACCAAATGTTAGACATTTGAACACTTCATTGACCTGACAAATATATAGGTTCAGATACCTCCTCCAACAAAGAAATTGTTGGACAATATGCTCAATTAAGAAATATAAATATTTTTGTTTAATCTGGTTTATTTCGTCTGTAATCGCAACCTATATAAGAATCTGATCAAATTCAAGGTCAAATGTATGCAGAAATAAAGAACCCATAATGTTTTATTATTGTGTCTTAGTGTTGGCTTAGATTGCCCCATCAACTAGAAAACAGGAAGCCTCCTTGTTAAAGTGAGGGGTTGACATCTAAAATGGACAAAGTGCAAGAATAAATTGCTGATGAGCAGATTGAAGCACTGCCATGTCAAAACGCCAAGTGCTTCTCTTTTTAATGGTTGATAATGGTCGAGCAAACCATGTGAAAATGTAAATCTACAAAATAAAAAGCTGGAATTTTCATTCCAAAGGATTTTTGCACGAATTAAACGAGTAACGTCACGCATAAATCATTGGTTGCATAATTTAGTTGCTATTAACCTATTTATTTTTGTTTGTTTATTCGTTCCTTAATGTTTGGCCTATACATTGACTTACACGATGACTCTGTTCGTGCACTGCTAGACTCGAATGCCATTATACCTTAAATTCACTGAAACAAGGAATAGGGCTGGACGGATAGATATTTCGGCGTGGCAGCAGTTTAAAGAGTTCCACGGTTGGAGTCGGAAATCCTGTGAGAGTGGGGTCGACCGAACGGCGCTGCCGGTTAAACCGCTGCCTAGCAGCAGAGCTGCGTTACGGATGCCAGGAGTTTGCGTCACTGCTGCCAAATCCCGGCGGTGTGATGCCAACCGATGCCCATAGCACCATCCCGGGTTGGCGGAGCCGGTGTCAGGCAAGGGTTGCTTTGCCTCGTCGCGCTACAGTGAGCCCTTGATGTATGCCAGGTGCCCGCAGGCTCAGTTTTGGTGTGCTGGCAGGGGAACACGCTCAGACCGGCGAGTACTTTCTGGTTAGGAAGCAGAACAGCTTAGCGAGATGTGCTCTGACGGGTGGCCCTTTCTTCTAGATCCTCCCGCACCGAGAGTCGCTGCAATGAGTCGGGGTGGTGGACACGAATTTGATTTCTTCAACGGGTTTAAGGAACTGTGAGGTGGAAAAATAATAAAACACGATGGCTGGGTTGGCACCATTTCTGAACGACAATGTGAAGGCTTGTTTTAGGGACTTTATGTTAGAACATTATTAAAAATAGGTTTTAAAGACATGCAAAGCTTTACCAGTAATGTGATGAACTTCAAAAGCCTTAAGTGAACATTTTTTTTTATCACCATGGTTTTATTGCGATATTTTCTGTTTGTTTGGATTACCAGTGACTGCATATTACTTTGTTCAAATCTTCTATCCAGCATTCTATCCAACCAATATATTAGTAAAATGGTTCTGTATGTAGTTTGTAGACACGAAAAGGAGCTGCATGTACTGGTCTGTGATGTCATTCATCAGAATGGGCAAAACTCTGGAATCCACACTGCCACCTTAGACAGGGCAGCATGTTGGACAAATAAACTGACAACACAAACTACATTACCCAGATGCTTGTCCGCAAGTTCTACATCTACAACGGATTCTTGTTGCATCAGATATTTAGAATGTACGCTTTTTGGAGCAGATTTGATAAATAAAGGCTTTGAACGCAAAGCACGTTTGAAGCAAAAGTGTTTCAGCATGATGTTCATTCATTTCGTTTTTGTGTGTTGTCAGTCGAAGGAAAAGGAAAACTTCATATAAAGAGTTCCAGCTCAACGGTTCTTTAAATCAGGATTGGTGCTGCACTAGTTTATGCACTTTTTATGTGACATTAATTTGTCTATCTGTACTCTATATTTTACAGAACAGTCAGGGCAGATTTAATACCCAAATTAAATTTCCTTTAGCTAGAGGTGATGTCTTAGGTGACATCTCCTTCACTCGTTGCTGCATATGTTGTGCCTATACAGTGAACATATTACCAATTATTGGAGTAACATTTAAATTGCAGTCCTTTAGACGTATCCCTTATCTAGAGCAACGTACACTTATTGTACAGTTTCCTGCATCACTCTCTGTACGAGCTATACTTGCCAATGAGTTTATAGATTCCATTAAACAGGATGCACCTGAAACGCATTGACCAAACAAGCAATGCCCGATGGTAAACAGACTGTATGCCCCAACAGTAATGAGATGTGGAGGACAAACCGAGCACAAACATGACACCAACTGTCCTCGGTTAACAGCACAGTTTGACCCTCTGTTACCTTGCTTTTCAGGTAACTGGAATTTATGCAATATTTCAGAGCCCTGTTACGTTATAAATACGTTGCCGGTTACATTGTGTAATAAGTCTACAGATGGCCAGGTTGTCTATTGAGTTTCCTCAGCTGACCGCTGGCGTTGCGCCTCGGTAGCAGAGTGTGAGGCGACTCCGGAACGCCGGTGCCAGCCCACTCCACCGCGATCTAATCCTCGCCTACTATAAACAGTAAAGCTTACCCATTGTCATCCTTCCAAGAACTTTCACTGTTATAGAACATAACTATAAACATAAAACACATTTTCCTGTTTGTGTGTTTATATAACCGTTATAAAGGGTTAAGACAGAAGAAAATCCAATAGATTTCACTGTCGACTTCTTAGTAAAACTGTTGTTATGGTAAGTATCAACGGTCTTAAAATCATATTAATATGAGTATATCATTTTAATATGTTTATGTACATATTGCATGGAACTGTATAATGCCATACTCACTTTGGTTGATCTGTTGCATTCAACTGAACCACCATCATCTGTTGACAGTTGGTTAGCGCAGATTAACTTCTAATGAAGAGCAATAGGAAAAAAGCCTTTATGTTATGTCATGCGGTTGGCTTTGCATCAAGTGCTGCAATCTTCTACCCGTCAAATCCAGATTAATTCTGTGCGTGGAGAAGCGATTGGGGATTTGGAGAGGTGGAGAAAAATCTGTCAGTAAAAAAAAATAAGAGTGTTGCACATGCGGTGGGTGAAGTGTCGGTTTTCCTAATGACTTACCTGTATGATAGCTGACGCGTCTGTGAGCTTTGCTTTGCTGTCACGTAATAAGCCATGCCAGTGTCACACGTGGTGGAAGTTAAGGTGTGTTTAACCCATGCATGAATCAATCTGTAAAAGACATAAACAGCACGAATGATGTTTAAAAATAAATAGAATGAATATGTCTAATGAAATAGGAGACTTGCCATCGGGTTCTTTTTCGGCAGGAAGATATTTCTGAAAGACACACTTTCACTCTAATAGTCCTTACACAATACACAGCATTTCCGTATAGACATCACCGGCGAGCGCTGCAGATCTAGACACATAAATAAAATTATGTTACGTTACGTTGCTGTCCTCTAGTGGTAAATTATTTTCAATAACATCCAACCAAATATGACCTCCGCATTGTACTGTAGGTGCCAGTGCTATCAGCAAGTGGAGATGCTTTAATACTGCATATTGCACCTATTACCTATGTCCAAGATACATTCTGTTATGTTGAACCTAGGTTTGTCTTAGGATTGTGATTGATGCTAGGGTTTGATTTCTGGGTTACGGTTACTAAAGTTAGACTTATAAAAGCCCAAGTAAAGTTACTCAATCTTTATGTCCACATCTAAGTTTAAAACGAACCCTAGCCCTCTAATCCTAACCCCTAATGTAAATGCTTGACAATACAATTCTATTGCCTTCAAGGCAATTCACAACACAATCAGATTTTACAGAGCAGTTTTTAAATTGTCAAGATGGTGATGGGCTCTCTGATTATAGACGTCTATTTGTGGCCCAAATACAGGACTAAAAACGGTAATGACTAGAGGGGGCACTGTGTAATACGAAGATGAATAAATGGTCTAACAAATGTAATGTTTCTCATGAGCAAGGTACTGAAACTGAATTGCTTCTGTAACTTTCTTTCATAAACCGTGACTCCTAAACATGACTAAAATGTAATGTATAATGCTGCATTATGTGCTCCAGAGAACATGGAAGGTGTACCACTGCGGTGAAGTTAGTTTTAGATTGGACATTGGACAGACGTTCGACTATTTGATTCTCAAAAGCTCTTTAACGAAGAATTTAATCAATACAATATTGGTATTGTTGTCAAGTGTCTACGATGTTGCACAGTCCTTATTTACCCATATTATAATCGAGCATAACATTCCCAAGCACGGAGAACTAACCACAAATTGTATACAGTTGCAGGCTTCTACTAACTCAAGCTTCTATAGCTCCTACGATAACTATGACCTTTTATACTCTACTGGTCAACATGAGCTACCCATGATTCACATGTATGTAAGTGCTTCCTATCTCATGATGGGGAGGGGGGGACCATTTTCAGCCAGTTGGAAAATGAGCTTGCCGAAATTTGCCGCCCCTTACAATGTGCTCAGTTTTGTCACGTTCTAGCGCTTGATAGGGTCGGGCATTCGCTTGCTTTGGCTGGGAACTGTCTGACGCAGACAAGTGGGCACGCGCTCCCTCCGGCTTTCGATAGACTTTCTGGTTGAGCGAGCTGTGTGACAAAATTCCGCACTGCTCGGCGGGGCCCGTGTCGGAGCGTGCATGTCCCAATAAATAGTCATCCATAACCCCGTTGAATTGCTGCCATGAGACGGCTTCGTAACTGCGTATTGGACACGAGAAAATCTGGTGTAATTTGCGGAGGAAGAGTGATTCACAATATTTTGCTGCCGAGTTTCATTTGCCCAGTGGGGCTGTCCAAGGACATGGCACCACATGACCACTAATACAGTCGACATGCCTCCCGGGCTCTTCCTGACCTTACCATAGACATTGATAGAGGTCATGTCCGCGAAATAAGATGTTCTTGTGCGGTGGTTGACATTATCTTCTTACTAGCTTTTAACGATGTCAACTGAGCCGGACGTCCGACTTTACTCGCATCGACGTCGTAGGTCTCCCTGGAATAGATTGAAAATTGTTAGCGTTATATCCGGGACAAGTAAAATAGCCCTCATGTCCAATCAGTTTATCAGCAGGGATCAGCCAATCGTGGGGAGAGCCACAGTGGCATTCGGATAAACAGATAAAATATCTTACAGTCTCTATGGGCCCCACCAGATGCTGTGTTATAGTGGCGGGTGCTCCTTTTATGTGTTAATCCGATTTCAATCTGCCACAGAATGGTGCCTCCCACCAATTGAAATTATTCAGATACTTCAACGCTCCCTCTTGATCCTGTTTGCAGGTGTGGATATGCTATTGATGCCATAGTATGAGAAAATAAAAATGATCCTGTAAGATTGTATTTGTTAAGAGAACGTCTGAAGGAGATTAAACTTGACTTTTACTCCGTGGTGTATTGGAGGGGTATGCTCATCTGCACCACCTGCTAAAGTTTTATTAATTCAAACCACAAAAATGACAGACGAATAAAGCACAGTGAACACAGGCCTTGATTGCTGCGGGAATGACTAGTGGTGTCGTCGTAAAAGGCCCCTCTGTCATCGTTTGTATTGGTTGTGGGTCCTCTACGTAATCACGATACATCATGACATTATCTTGTGTTCGCAGGCGAGAATACGTTGCGAAAGCCTAGCCTTCGTGGGAAACAGTTAAGAGTAAATCCTTTAGCCTAAAAACAGAGACAAACATAACCACACAAAGCAAGCCTCGTGGTCCACGTGCAAGCATTCGAAGCCAACAGATAAACCAGCACACACTACTCACAGGTTTTCCCGTAATTGTACCTATAACAGTAAAAAGTAATTGGATGTTATACCTGTATTATACAGTTTCCTCCTGAATGCGTATTGTCTGACAGCCACCGGGAGTGAGACCTATGGCATACATTTCTACTGCTCTAATTGTGTTGGTACTGTATAAGAGCAGTAAGGTCTCTCAGGGGTTTGTGATATAATGCCGACATACCACCGCTAAGTGATGGGTCTTGGCACTCAGCGATCCATTGGGCGAAGGAAACAGCTCGTAGCCATGATATATTGGCCCAATAACACTTCCACGAGTGGTTTAAATCCTGAATTCTGACTGGCTGATAGCCGAGGTATACAAAATGTGTATCCCCCCTCCCTCGTGCCCTTGTTGACCAAGTGCACGCACAACTGAGGGTGCGTTGGTGGCGTGCGCAGTGATAGGCTCACGTATCGGATAAAACGCCACGCCAGAGTCCCACAACAACAATAATTCAGATCTATTATAGTGTGATGTCACGTGCCCAATTACGTGAATATGTTTGGCTAGCGCAGGCAACGTTTAATTCCTGAGAGCTATACATCCACTCTCACCTTTTAACCTGTGCAAACAATCCACAATTGACAGCCGGAAAACAGGTCTGTGCTCATCTACCGGTAGCGAGAAAATCCGAGCCATCTGACGTGGAAAGGATTTAGGTTTAGTCGAAATTGCTTTCCCGGCGGTGAGATTAAGTGGATGTTTCAGTGTGTAGCGTATTCGTGTCGATAGTAGCCTCGTAGATTTTTTGTGGCTTTGGCACGAACTTGCCTACCAGGGATCATGCACAAGGCATATACAAAGTTTTCACTCTAGCCTTTTTTTCTGAAGCTGGACTTTTGGACAACTTGGTCCAGAACGCTTTCACTGTGGAAATAATGCCCACGGCCATCCTACTACTGTTGCATCTTGCCTGGGTGGTCGTTGCGTCTGGGAAGTCGGTCGGTTTGCGAGGACACGTGCGTCAGACACACAGCCAAATCAGGTACAATATTAAGAATTACAATGACGGATGAGCGCTGAGGTGCGTGTTAAATCGACATTGTTATGAATCGTGTGAATTGATATGTAGATATATAGAATACGATATTTTACTTGTGATTGGGGTATGGCTTGGCGAACGATTCATTGTTTTTGAACTCTTGTTTTTGAACTCTTTGCCGACTTAAGTGTACGAATATTTTTTTTTGTGACAGGATCATTGAATCTAGGTAGCCTACTCTATATGCTTACATCTCGATATAACTAGAAGGGACATTAGCCTAACTGATTTGCAATATATTATATTTCGTATGCTAACATGATTTGAGTCGGCGTTTCTAATAAATCACAATCCTCACCATCCGGATAATAGATACGTTATTTGTTTTTGCTGCTGCGGTGTCTCTACTTCCACGAAAACTTCCGATTTTGATTGTTGCCTCCGTCTTAATACGCATAACTAGTCAATTTAGTCAACACGTATATACATTTCATAGGCCATTTTTACTTCAGGGGTATTAAAAATTAATCTGATACAACACATTGAACTACAGCAAAGTTGCCTATATAGTTTTGCTTGATCCGAATGGTAAGAATAGTCTATTGTTAAGACTGCTTGGATGGGATGCTGAAGTGTGATACCATATAGAGGGTTTTGATAGGTCGACACCAGTGACAGCGAGTGTTTAGAAAAATCACTTACTCAGATTACATAACCAGTAATCTGAATGTGTTAATGTGCTATTTCGTTTATTGTCATTGTTGTGGCTTTGATGCCCGGAGGTTATCCGATTGGAGGCGAAGGATCAAAATCCTAGTGTAATTAAAAGTGTTTTTTAATACATCGACTATGTCATGTCTAGATTTAGTGGATTTATAGAGAAGGAATTAGCTCCGATTGGGTGAGTCTATACACTGGAGTTCAATTAGCTGTGCGTGTCACCGCTTCATGTTACATAGGAATCCAACTGTTCTTCCTGTCCAATAAACCAAAAAATGCTTTAAAAAAAGACTTTCACATTTAAAAAAAGTCATCATTGTTTAAGGCAGTGTTTCTCAACCCTGTCCTGGGCGCCCCTCCGGCCCTGCATGGTTTAGATCTCTCCCCTCCCTAACATGTGGCTCATGAAGGAGACGTGTGACAGAGCAGGGAGAGATCTAAAACATGCAGGGCCGGGGGGGGGGGGGGCGCCCAGGACAGGGTTGAGAAACACTGGTTTAAGGGCTGTTATGTATTATGACTATTAACCTATTTTACGTGAATGTATAGGTATAAGAACTAAATCTTCATGTATTTTCAATTTCACTCGTTTACCGTTCCGTGCTGTGAGGCACAGTTGAGTAAAGCACACTGTGAAATAATTTGTTTTTAGTCTGTCCGAGGAAGTTTGATGGCAACAACAACCCAAAATTATTATCCTTCGTTGTGGTTGTATACGGACAAGAATGCAACAGCTTAAGGGAGAGTTTTCAAAATGGGGAAAATGACTGCAAGATTGTCTCAAAGATACATACATATTAAAAATACCATATACATTAGGATTCTCACTAAACCTTTCCATCCTTGTTGGTGCTGAGACCAAATTGCTAAATACAAGTGTGATGTAGAACTATCCAGTCTCATTGTTGTAATTGAAGCAAAATGTGCGTCCATAAAGTATTAGTTTATAGGTGTGCAAAATGTTTTCAGACTTTTGTTTTCCCTGTCTTGATTTCAGCATGTAAAGAAAAAAAAGCTGCATTTTCAATAAGGGTAAACCGACTTTTGTGGCCCACTGTACATCGTTTTGTTTTGCAAGGGCATGTTTGACAATATACATATTCCAACTTATGTGGACAGGTGCTGTTCTGCAGAAACCACATTACCCAAGTGTGAATGTTAATGGAGATCACATTGTACTATGCTTAGAGTAGCGATGATCCCCAACACCCCTTGTGTTGGTTCTGAGCTAAGCAAATGCATGTAATGACATTTTATTCCTCAGATTGGATGTATTGAATTGTTTTTTTTAAATTGCCAGATATTACATTGATGCACATTGGATGTGTCATCTTTTAAGCCACACAAAGATATCTGGGCCTCACCATTCTGCTGAAGAGACAGTCTTAGTGCCCCAGAATGGATGATTGTCATTGAATACCTTATTTCTGATTCAGTCACTGCCTAAAACAATCCAATCAACGAGACTGTAATGTTACTCAAAATCCCAGGGGCATCTGGTGAGAGTGTTGATATTAGGTTGTTTCCTGAGGCTTTTTAAAAAAAGCAATTTTTCTTTCTGATGCTCAGAGATTTGTGTCCTTTACCATGCCTGGAGGGCTCAGAGTCATACTAATCTTGTCTGACCTTGTGAGAAGAATATGGAATTCTAATAGTTGGTCTACTTGGTGAGGAGAATATGGAATTCTGTACAGTAGGTCTACTTGGTGAGGAGAATATGGAATTCTGTACAGTAGGTCTACTTGGTGAGGAAAATATGGAATTCTGTACAGTAGGTCTACTTGGTGAGGAAAATATGGAATTCTGTACAGTAGGTCTACTTGGTGAGGAAAATATGGAATTCTGTACAGTAGGTCTACTTGGTGAGGAAAATATGGAATTCTGTACAGTAGGTCTACTTGGTGAGGAGAATATGGAATTCTGTACAGTAGGTCTACTTTGTGAGAAGAATATGGAATTATGTACAGTAGGTCTACTTGGTGAGAAGAATATGGAATTCTGTACAGTCGGTCTACACAGCGGGGATTGAAAAGTCATTCAAAGGTGACAAGAGCATGAAGGGATGTGCACATGTGAGTAAATGCTCTGATCCTCAGCAACTTACAGTATTAAGTGCATTTATTTAATACTAGCAGAGATTACTCTACACAGTGAATGCTGCAAATGAGCTACACTGGAAATTGCCTAAAATGACCTGAAATGTCTACCTAGTTTGTTAACCTTGAGCCATGATATCCCGAGGCTTCTGGGAAGGCATACGAAGTAAACTTGACAGACCAGAGCAGTCTGGGAGAGAAGTGAAAAAGGCCTTCTTTATTTTAACCGTCTCAATGTAAATGCAAAGCATGTATTCATGTGTCTGCAGCAGCCAAAATAGTTATTATACAACCACACGGGAAGTGACGTTTTTAGTCCTTGATGCATTTAACCTGCTTTCAGATTTGAGTCATGTCCAGTCATGGACTAAAAATAAGTGGCTGCAGATTCAGCTTTTTGCTGACCCTTTCTCTCTGGTGGTTTGGACCCGGAAACTTATGCACATACGTTCATATTTTCCCCTCCACCTGTCAGACACATTACAGAAAATAGACCTACATCTTTGAGATGTGAACTCATTCATTATAATTAAGACTGGGCACCCTTGGTCTGTGTATTTGTGTATGTGTATCTCGCTGGGAAACATTTTCTCTCCTAGGGACAATTTCTCTTCCATTCATCCATGGAGGAATTCAAAATTTAGTATGCCAAATTCAACTTGTCTAATTATTAATTAGTTCACAACAAAATTGTGAAACATCTGGGTTTCCCAAGGATTAGTTTGAGAACCACTGTTTGTCAGCAACGTATACACGAGAAACGTGTGTAGATACCGTACACCTAGCTACGGAAAGAGATCTAAAAACAATTAACACATGCGCTAAAGGTCCTTTCATCACAGCTTTGTACAGCATCAAGTGACTGTGAATGTAATTGTGTTTTGCAGATGCTAAGCAAGGCACAACTTTCACCTTCTGTATTCCTGAAAGCTTTTACATAATGGAAAAAAATTAATCAAATGTGTATATCATGAGTGAATCATATCATAATTCCCAGATTAAAATGTATATTTATAGAGAAACGATTATACATGAGTTAAAAAGAGCCCTTTGGAATAGTAATCCCTCAGGTCAATCATAGAGCAGGGGCTGCTTTAAGCCGACTGGACACAACACATTATTTTTTTTATTTGACATTTAAGTAATATTTGGTTGAGACATTGATCAATAAAATGTGGTTAATGTTTAGTCATATTCCTTTGGTTTCATTTTGGTTCATACGGAGACGGAAACGCATTTCAATTCAACAAACTGATATTCAAATCAGACTAAGTCAGTGTGCGGATTAAACTATCCAAAGTTCCTAACTTGAGGTTGTATTTGGTGATATTTGGTTGAGTTAATTACCAAATGCAATTCAATGTCCCTTATTTTATGTCAACGAAAATTTTAAATAAGGATTGCATTGTATAAACTAGCCTTGACATATCCAATGCAACTTTTTTTCACAGATTCAAAAGAGAATTACCATTGACAGTTACGGGACATCAAAAAGTAGGCAGGTAAGAATCCATAAACATCCATCTAAGCTTGTGTCAGATGAGCCCCTTTACATATAAATTGTTATAGTCTGGACATGCTGATATATGGTCTTGTTATAGTATGTCTGGGTGTGCCATCTGGTCAACTCAGTGACACAATGACACAAAGGGCCTTTTAAATGTATAGATATATGTTTATATTAATTATCTGTCTTTCCTGCTTACAGCACTATACTGACTAGATGTTCAGATCTTACCAAAACCACCATGTCGAAGTCAGAGCAGCTCTTAAGCATTAAGGACCATGACTTTGCAATGCGACCTGGCTTTGGGGGTGAGTTTAAACTGTGCCTTATTGTTAAGATCTGTCAAAATCATCATTCCACTTTACATTTATGTTTGCCGACACATCGTTTCAGTCTTCACTGAAGCACGACTTCCTTTAAGCCATCGTTTAACTCATGCGTCAATGTCAAGGAAATGTTCTCCCCCATAAAGTGAAGGAAGGATTTGGGCCCCTTATCGGTATTCAGAATTCAGAAAATCCATAGGAAGTGGACACATTTGAAGCAGATGTACACTAACGTCTCACGCTGCAGTGTGGGTGGAATTGATGACATAACCAATGAGGATTACGTCTGATGTTGGACATAGTGATTAATTTACACAGCAGCAGCACCAGTCTAGAGCTCAGGTTTTCAATAGGCCCTCTCTGACTTCCATAATCTGTAGCCTTCTTGTGACCTAAATCCCACTGCTATTTTCTCAAACCAATGTTTTCATCCCAAACACCAATAGCAGGAAGAATCACAGTGTTGAAAGACAGTGCACAGTGGACGTGTGATCGCTTGCGATATTAGTAGTGTTTCACAACATATTGACTCGGCCACCTATTGACAATAACGATGCATAAATATCCGGCCGTGTCGTGGGAATCTTCGACTTAGCGTGCAATAACTTTCTAGATCATTCTAAACTCTGAGAATGCCAAATCCACTCAACACATCCATTTGCGTGCATGTGAGACCAGCACACATTAGAACCGTTGAATAGTCAGTTAATTTGTCTTAATGTGCGTCCTTGCAGGACCCGCTGTTCCCGTCGGAGTTGATGTTCAGGTAGAAAGTCTGGACACCATCTCAGAAGTCGACATGGTAACTGATCCTATGGTTTCCGTGAGGTGGGCAAAGGCAATTAGCCCGTTTTCCGTGGCTGTAACTACCCTGGCATGGCCCCTCTGTGTGTTTCAGGACTTCACCATGACCCTGTATATCAGGCACTACTGGAAAGACGAGCGGCTGTCCTTTCCCAGCACCACAAACAAGAGCATGACCTTTGACGGGCGCCTCGTGAAGAAGATCTGGGTGCCGGACATGTTCTTCGTCCACTCCAAGAAGTCTTTTACACACGACACCACTACGGATAACGTCATGCTGAGAGTCTACCCTGATGGCAAGGTACTCTACAGCCTAAGGTCAGAGTCTTATGCTGGTTTTGTTCTTCCGTATATGGCTGACCACTGGCACCTAGCTAGAGGGGTATTAGGTACATAATAGAAGGGGCTTGCTGATGCATGCTGGGTAGCCTTGTCTGAGACTGGTAAAACTTGAATTAGTAATAATAACGTGTTGTATTAATGGTGTTCCATCGAAGGTACTCAAGTCTCAAAGGCTTAACCTTGGTAACTGTCATTTGTTTTTTTATGTGTATTGTATTGAAGATACTTCTAGTTTCTTCTTTGTTTTGTTGTCTACAGCCTATACCCCTGTATTTTATATACAGCTTTTTTTGGGAAACATATATATACTAAATTACATTACATTACTGCTTTCCTTTTCTTTTCTTATAAATGTTGTTGCTTTTGATTAATGTACATTTTAACCCAGGTCCAAATTTACATACAGAATCAGCTTCTTGATCTGCAATAAGGAACATTTCACATATCCCGCAAATAGTTTATAATAACGTCATTGTGTGTATTCTACCTGTGTGACCTCTACTTGTGTTTACCTTACCTGAGTGAACTATACCTGAGTGAACTATACCTGGTGGAACTCTTTTTACGTAAAACAAAGCCTACAAATGGTGGTTAAATGAGCAGGGTCGTTTGTGACGGAACCCACTGCAGAGAAGCGTGTGGTGTTGTAAACACTTGTCTTTGCCAAATGACCATTTACCACCGAAGTGATTTCATTACGCAAATCACATAACGGAGCGGCCAGCCAAAGCAGACTAAATTCCCACCTTCCAAACTGTGTGTTTACCAATTAATACCAATTAGCAAATGAAACACGGCTGTCATGCTGTCATAGCTGGATCATGGTTCTGGCCAAGTGTGTCTTTACCACTCTTGACCAAATTCTAGCTTGCATGTCGTAACACCACTAATTGGATGGATGTGACAAGACCGTGTCAGTGAAGTACAGTAAAGCGGCAGGGCAGACAGTGATTTCGTCATTTAGGCGATTAATCGAAAAGCTGGAGCCAAGAGAGACACATTGACGCCATAATCCACAGTTGGTCCATTTGTGTGGGCAGCAGGAGTCAACATCAATCTGTCTGTGAAGCCGTCTCTGCTGAACGTCAGAGCAATCCCCACGCAGTACTATTGACCCCTCTGAGGGGAGCATCAACGACACGTTCATTAGTGCTGGCGTGAACAAGTTCTGCCAAACAGTGTTCAAATGGCAAGAAAGCCTTGTGTGAGTCTTGTAGCATCCCCATGCAACAAGTTCAATGGCAAACAGTTGCTCGGATATTGGAAAGGAGTTGTGAGGAGAGATTTAAGATTTCGCAGTAGCTCCCTCTGCCGGCAGTCAGATAAATGTATATACAATAGTGTTGCAGGATCATTAGCACTTCTGCCCACGGATGGTGTCCGCTCAAGCAATGCATGTTTCTGGTCTAGAGACAACAAATTCTATCTCTATAGACCATAATCCCTTGCGGTTATAGGATTTCTCTGTTCACGCAGATGTATAGGATTTGCAAAGGGGTGGTGTGTGTGTGTTCTATTGCATAAAACACACAAGCCCATCGGTAGGGTTAATCTCTCTGGGGGTTGGAAAACAGAGATTTGTCGGACAGAGGCAGATTGGGTGGGCGAGAAATTCCCAGTGCACTCAATGTGGACCTCTCTCCCGGAGGATCTTGTTTGGCTGCAGGTCTCCTCTAGACTCAGATGGATTATCTCCACTGTTTTCATCTATTCATCCTTAAACTAGGGCCTCCGTATCTCCTCAAACCCCTGTGTGAATCCATCTCACTATGACACGTGTAGAACACTTGTATCCACAAACCTGGGAACCTTTTTGCCAGATCAACCTAATTGTAATATTTTGCTGATTCTTATTGATTTACATTTATTTACTCTTTCTAGTATACCGTGTAACATTGCGTGTCTGGCAAAAAGCAAAGCTTTGAATGAGGCCTCCTTCCTCTCATACACCTTTTTTAATGGCGGTTGACTCTCAGGCAGCACTATGCTAATAACTGGAGAAAAATACTAATTACGGAGGTAATGTATTTGAATGTACGTAACAGCAGGCAGAACCTGAAAATCATTAGCGTATCCGGGACGACAGAAAGGAGCACAGTCCACCACCTTGTTCTTCAGGTTATGTGTTACATTTGTGGGTGAGGACACAGTCCATTAAAAGTCTTGCTCAAAATCCTGTAGCGCCCAAACGTTCTTGCCCTGTAATCTTTCTTTTCGTGGTGTTGTAATATTAGCAAGGTGTCAACATCGGTAGACACATTTTATGTGGGCGTATAATGTATCTCTGGCTTTCTATGTATTAATGCTAATATGGTTCTCTCTATTGTAGTATTGTGGTTGTTTGCCCTGCTGCAACGGATCTGTTGGCATTTTATTTTTTACTAGTGTTTTACTATTGGGAGGTGCTCCATTTATCAGCTATTCCTTTTTTCTTTTCTTGTTTACAGTGACAGACTGTTTTTGCCAGATGGTTGAAGCTTTGTGATTAGATTATTTCAGAGGCGGGAGGCTTCAACCGTTCTGAAACTCCCCACGCAAACCCACTATTGCTGATAGAGGCGTGGCTGCCTGGTTGTGGTGGTGGTGTTGTTTTTTATAACCTAGCAACAATGATGCCATGGTTTCCAACCATATGAGATATCTCTCATATTCATCTGTTCATCTGTGGGGATTTTACCTACCTTGACCAGCACTTGGATAGGTCCCTCATCTGCCACCCCCTAACCTGAAGACGTCTTTCATTTGTTGTTATGGGTTATCGTGTGCAGATTAGTGGCAACATAACGTATTATATCTGATGTCTATAACCCAACAAAATGTGGAGTGAAAGTCTGAATCATTTTCAATGGTGCTGTACAAACATGTTACACATCCAGCTCAAAATGGGAGGTAAATGGGAGATAATGCATCTACAATAAATATTCTTGAGAATTACAATTGAATAGATGGGTTTTCTGTTTGTTGAATAATTTAAGTATCAAAGATGAACATTTCAGTGGGTTGTGATCAAAGAAATCTCAGAAGTGCACTTATCGAGGGTTAAGGTCTCTGGTGTTCGTGCTGTTATACCAAACACCTGTCAGGCCAAACACTTGGCTTGCCACTGACAGCATTGGAGGTGGCAAAAGCACCAACTTAACAGGTCTGTTTTGTGTTGTGGTGCAGGGTGACCGTGACGTCTATGTGTAGCATGGACCTGAGTCGCTTCCCTCTGGATACGCAGACCTGTTCCCTGGAGATCGAGAGCTGTGAGTCTCTGCTCTGATGATGTCATCACTCTCTTGACGCTGCTGTCCCGTTCAAATAATAGAATGTACCTGTCCACCGACTGTTTCAAGTGGTGCACACTGAACAGCCCGTCCCTTCTTCTTAGACGCGTACACGGACGACGACCTGATGCTCTACTGGAAGAAAGGGAACAATTCCCTGAGCACGGACGAACGAATCTCCCTCTCTCAGTTCCTCATCCAGGAGTTCCACACAACAACCAAATTAGCCTTCTATAGCAGCACAGGTATAGAAGACACAGCCCATCGAGTTCCCTGGGGATCTTCTCAGGGTTGTTTTTCTGTTACGCTAACGCATGGCAGGCAACGGCCGAGTAACACTGATCTCCCATCCAGGCTGGTACAACCGTCTGTACATCAACTTCACCCTGCGACGGCACATCTTCTTCTTCCTGCTCCAGACCTACTTCCCGGCCACCCTGATGGTCATGCTGTCCTGGGTGTCCTTCTGGATCGATCGCCGGGCCGTGCCGGCCAGGGTTCCTCTGGGTGAGTTAGAGCCAAGTAGACCACCACGAGATTTTATATTATATCTGTTTTGCGTTTGCTTTAAGCGCTGTGATTTTCCGTCTTCGTCTTCGGGCCAATATTAAAAACCAAACCCACTCTTGATATTCTAGTGGACAACCCCTCTTCCTCCCTTAAGTCCTGTGTTGTGTGTTGGGGCTTCAGGCATCACCACGGTCCTCACCATGTCCACCATCATCACCGGAGTGAACGCCTCCATGCCCAGGGTGTCCTACATCAAAGCCGTGGACATCTACCTCTGGGTCAGTTTCGTGTTCGTGTTCCTGTCGGTGATAGAGTACGCCGCGGTGAACTACCTGTCCACGTTGCAGGAACGGAAGGAGAGGAAGCTACAAGAAAGGGTGAGTAGGAGTTCGACTGATTCCAAAGCGCCACTTCGGCTAGATCTGAACAGGCTCGCCTCGGCCGGGAAAGTGTGTGTGTGTGTGGGGGGGGGAGGTTTGGGCGGGGGGTGGCGGCGCGGTACCTAACCCCACCTGTGTCTGGTTCAGCCGCCGTGCACCTGCGGAGTGACCCACCCGGGCATGATGGGCTGCTACAGCGAGGAAGACGTCAACAACACCGGGAACTACGGCGGCGTGCTCGAGGAGAACGGCGCCCTGAAGCAGCAGAGGATGATGGTCCACATGGGCTTGGAGGAGAACGACCAGGTCACGGGGCACGTGGGGCCCAGCGCCTACAACAGCATGTGGATCGACACGCACGCCATAGACAAGTACTCCCGGGTCATTTTCCCCGGGTCGTACATCCTGTTCAACGTCATCTACTGGTCCTGCTACCTCTAACGGAACGCCGTGGAGGTAGACGCGCCCACGGAACTAAACCAGGAGGAGTCGTAGTCACGGATTGTTATGTTTCTTCTCCTCCATGAAAACACGCGAAAGGCGTGCACCTGTCAGCGAATTGGGGAACTCTGTCGATCTGGTGAGGCGTGGGACCTGGACTGCTCCCATGGCTACTTCAGGACATAGCATCTGCATCATCACACGAAGGAAACATACAGCCGTTACTGTCAATTTGACCAAGAAATGACCGTTTTTTGTATAACCGGGAAAGAGTTCCTAAGACGATTGCTTAAAACATAAGGGCCATACTACACAATTATCAAGTTTAAGCAATAAGGCAATCGAATTGTTTTCACAGTCCCACAAAATGATGCGGTAACAAGTCGACACTCAAATCTTTACTCCTCTCAAGTTTATTTGAGTAATTTTCATCATAACCTCAGTCCCATTGCTCGTTGTAATGTGTTTTCTTAAGACCTAATCAACTGTCTGTGTAGAGTGCCCTAAAGCAACAACACAATTGCTACTGACATAATTGTTACAGCATAATTCTCCCAATGATAGGAGGACTATTGCTTGATGAGGCTACTCGGCAGTGGCTTACTGTGGAAAGAAAGTAAAGTAATGTAGTCGCCATTGCAGGCTGACATTGGACGTCGTCAGTGAAAAGTGTGAGAGGAAAAAGACAGCGGATGTATCTCCCACAACGGGATTCGACCACGCGGTCGTCTTACCATCCCCGGGCTGAGCTCACTACGAACTAATGACCACGATAAGGTATATAACTGCCGACAAAATGTGTGTTCATCTTTTAATGTTTACATTGGTGTGACCAGCATTCGCATCAATGTCCTCAGAAAAGCCAATCGACGGTGTCGAGGCCTGTTGGTTGGTTGCAGGTATGAAAATTGTGTTTTTCTTCATTTAGTATTTGTTCACATTAAGAATTACTGAAGTACTGTGATTAGGTTGTCATTTTCAGTTTAAAATGTTACTGCATTGCTGGACTAAGAATTTGACAATTGCAAACCATCCAAATCACAATAAAGTAGAAGATTGCATTCCTGGTAAATTAAAAGGATAACACTTGTCATCATCATAGGGGGTTACACATTATGGCAATTTATTTTTTGAATCATTTTATTGGTTTTGTAGATAGAGGAGAGATAGTGGTGAAGACAGAGGAGTGTGCTGAAAGATTTCACATCTTATGTCACTGGTTCCCGTCATTCAAAGGGAACAACATGTTTACTGTTGCCTTCTGTCAAAGTTTTATCTCGTATGCAGCATACACAAGAGCCATGTGATTCTCGTGAAAAATATTTTTATTGTGTTTCAGGTCAATGGAAGGCACCTGTACTTTTGTAAGCCAGTATAGATTTCGATGTTGTTCTAGTTACATTGGGTAACAATGGGAACAATGCTTTTGCAGTTTTTTGATATGTAGTAGCTTCCAGAATTGCATGTCATTGCAACTTTGTGAAATGTTATTTTATGAGCACATTTGACCATATGGTTATCTCATACTATGCTATCAAATTTCAAGGGGTCATTTGTGTACAGTGGTTTCAACTGGACTATAACACCTATTCGTTTCCCTTTTCTGTATATGCTTGAATATGTATTGAACAACGGCACTTTCCATCTGTCTGCTGGAAAATGTTTTTCTGGTCCTATGGTTTCTTGCATTCATTCAGTCCCTGCAGTCACTGTTCCATTCAACATTCAAGACAAGGAAAATTAACTCCTGACAAGAAGAATTTGCAACTCATTGACTGAAATGTCAAATAACTGATAACAATATTTTCTTTTAATTAGCGGTACACAAAATGAAAAAATTAAAATGGCATCCTTATCCACATGCAGTGAAATCTGATAGATCAACAGATTACAGATACATCCAAATATTAGGAGCATCGGTAGACTGTAGTCAGATTTATTCATAATTTCCCTGAATGGAGATCTACAAACCGGCCATTCCAATGCATTTAAGCTCAACTAATACAACACACACGCTGCATTAAATACAAATGAAAACAGAATGCAATGAAATGCAAATCATTTATCCCTATATTTACCTGGAAATAGTATAAAGACAAACATCGAGAATTACATTTTATTTTTTATTCAAAAATACATGACCATCAAAACTTTTGGGACAGGGGCATATTTACCACTGTGTTACATCACCTCTTCTTTAAACAATACTTGGTTTGCATTTGTGAACTGAGGAGACCAACTGCTGTAGTTTTAAATGTGACATATTTTCCCATTCTTGCTTGATATAGAATTGCAGTGACTTAACAGATTTCATTTCATAATGCGCCAAATGTTTTCAATGGGTGACAGGTATAGACAGTAGGCAGGCCAGTTTAGCACCCAGACTCTTTTACTACAGAGACATGCTTTGTATAAGTGCAGAATGTGGTTTGGCATTGACTTGCTGAAATAAGCAAGGCCTTTCCTGAAAAAGATGTTGTCTGGATGGCAGAATATGTTGCTCCAAAACCTGTATATATTTAGTATAACACAACTTTTCCAGTGTTTTGTTGCCTCACACCTTTATGCAAAGTGGGCATATATTTTTCAAGAAACAATAACATTTCTCAGTTTCAACATTTGGTATGTTGTCTTTTTTCTATTGAATATAGGGTTTAAATGATTTCTGTGTTTAATTAACATTTTACGCAGCGTCCCAATTTTGTGAGAAAATGGATTTTAAAAGTAAAGTAAAATTATATATATGTATAGCATCATATCATATTGATCAAATATTAGCATATAGAATAGTGGCATGATGAATATAACATCATGGGGCACGCGGTAAAAGGGAGTTAAGTAGCAAAAATGCAAGGCCGTGACACAGTCCTAAGATTTAGACAAATACATCCCCCTAACCACCTGCCTACTGATCCATCAGAGGCTCGGGTCCAACATTTAACACACGCCTCCCCGGCCTACCAGAGTCTACTGTGCGTGTTCAGTGCCCGGCTCCCTCCGCTCAACGTTTGTCTCCTGTAAGCCTCCTCCAGGTCTGCTCCTCCTCCAGGTCGGCTCCTCCTTCAGGTTAGCCTCCTTTAACTCGTTCCTGGCCGTCTGCAGAAGCTCGTGACACATCAGCACATCTACCGCGGTCATAGCCAGGGCCTTGGCCGCCCGCAGTGTGTAGAACTGAGCCTTATCAGCACCTAGATTCCAGCATACGCAGAAGTAGGTCTATAGGCCACATGATTCAAAGCCGTGCTGGGTTGACATTCTGGAAGTGACATTCTGGTAAACATGGTCTGTTTCAGCTGAATGATAGACATACCAGCGGCCACAGTGTATTCCTCTGTGTGGTTTGAAGCATCGGAGCCAATGTAGAAATACGGGTGGATTCCAGGTACAATGAAAGACACATTGCCAAAGTCTGTGGAGCCTGTAGAGATAATTAATGGATTTCCAGCATCGCAGGACATTGCGTGGCCAGATCGTTGCCTCCTAGCTAATGATAACCAGGTGAGTTACGGTCCTACCTGAAGGGTTGGTGAGAACCTCTTCATCTGTAGTGAATTCCATCCCCAAAGCCTTGCCATTCAACTCGTACAACTTCAGCAGGGTGGGATTCCGCAAGACGTTGTGAAATTCATTCCTTGCAAACTCAAGTTCGACCTAATAAAAAAAAAAAAAGTCAAGGTTTACTTGGCGTAATTACTCTGGATATTGATCATTTATTTTGTTGAGTTTTATCGTTCTGACTTTTCCCACGTAGCGACCTCTGATATCACTGTGTAAAGAAGTAACCTTGACAGCATTTGACGGATAAATCAGAAAATAAAAAAAAGAGATTCATGAAAAGGAATGGACGGATGTTGCGGTTTGCACTGTCGTTTTTTTACACGAGCACAAAAGCTATTTCTGTTAGCGAGATTAGAGAAAGTCATCAATGCGGCATTACTTCACAGCCAGTTGCCATGGCAGCAGATCGGAAACACATCTCAGCTTTGGCTTTGATGGTGGGAAGGTCTTGGCGCGCCGGGGTCCTGAGGTAGTACTCCAGCTCTGCATAGGCAGGGATTATGTTGGGTTTCACCCCTCCGTGCTTGACGATACCTACGCAGGATCACACGGCACACCGTCAGGGGTTCTGGCCGTCGGCCAAGTGGAGAAAGTCACGGTCCCGGTGGGAGGGACTCTCGTGGAAATTACCACAGAATGAGAGGAGTACAGATACCACAGAGTTACATTTGTTTTATTTAAAAAACGGCAGCACGGAAGTTAGCCTCTACCTGACGAGATGGCCCAGTTAACCAGAGGTTAAGCCCTAATAGACAAAGGAGAAGATCTGCGAGGGAACAAAGACTATGTGGCATGTCAATATCTCAGTCATACCCTGGACATGCACAGTTCTCTCCCTGTCATAGATTCTTTCACAACACCCATGTGGGAAATGCCGGCATGACATATTTCTATCTTGAGGGCAAGATCCAGAGGAACATTCCGTGTTTCTGTCTACTTCCTGCGTGGTCGTGTGAGTCGTGGCCACCGTGGCGGTTAACCCTCACCATGAATCCTCCAGTCCGGCTTGAGTTGCTGCCGAAGCGTAGAGATGTTGTTGTAGGCCAGCACGGCTGCATCCAGCGCGTTGATTCCTTCCCAGGGATAGGCTGCGGCGTGAGTCTCCTTGCCACGGTACCTCACTACGACACTGGAAATCGAAATGATAGAAAACGATTTCAATATACTTAGTGTCCAACTGATGTATATTTATTTTACTGGTTTTGTCACACTTGCAATTTTTTTTCCCCTGGAACTGAAACCAGATACTAGACATTGACCTCTGACTCAAGCGGTTTCCCTGGTTTATTCTGAGAGGAAAGGGGAACGTCAGCTGAGTCCCGTTATAACTGGTTTGAATGCCTGGCAGTAAGGGTAGCTGGAAATAGTACTCCACAAAGCAGCTAGGGCCTAAAGTCCATCCAGTACAGTGGAAATTAATATTTAATTCAACGATGCACTTGACAACATGGATCTCTTTTCCATTCTAGCTGCTATTAAAAATGAGATGTGGGATTAATGGCAGTTTTTACATTCAAATCTGGGCAATTTGGGCAAAAATGAGTGTGTTTTCTGTATATAATAAAAGACAAGAATATGTATTTGTTACCAGGTATGACTGTTGAGTAATTGGGTATAACGGGAGGGGGTTTGTATTAAAGATGCATTGACCTTTTAGTTTATTAGCGTGCCCATCAGAGCATTTTGTACCTTTGTACAGCCATATCCGGCAGCCAGGCCGCATCCTCTCGAGACGGATGGGCCATGAATACCACATCCAGGCCATCAAACGCACCCTCCCTTATAAGGTCGATCTTCCCCCCAGCGTCCTCTTCTGCTGGGGTTCCTAACACGGTCACCTATGGAGGAACAGTCGGTTAGTTACATTAGAAGACAATAATTAAATACACGGGGAAGGGCTGAAAGGGAAACACACAGTATTGGCCGTGGTTCATGCATTATTGATTAAGAGTGACTACTGCATGGTAAACAGGGCTAAATATTAACAAGTGTGGTTTAAATGACGAACATTTTTAACTACTTGGTGTTTTGTGATCTATTTGACCACCACCAACAAGCTAAGAATTGTTTTGATTTGCGAAGTGCAAGGGTCACGAGCCTTGCACTGGGCATGGGGCAACTTGATCAGCACATATTGTGACTAGCATAAGGCTACTGTTGATTGGGATGACGCTCGTTTTTTGTATAAAGATCTCTGATTTAAAATTGTATTTGAATATTGTAGGCGTGTGGAATTATACGCGACCACATCTTTTGTCGCGGTTAACCTATTCCTTTGAGCGAAGAAGGAGTGATGGGAAAGTGACACCGTTACCAAATCATGAAAAGTTGCGCTAGTGCAAAAACTCCAAAAAGGCATAAAAGGTTGGTTGCCAGCAGTCCGGAGCCCAGTTAGGTGATAACAGTACACGTGATGCTATATTTTGACTTGCATTTAGACATCTTACCTGGACAGCGACAGGAAAGTTGGGTGTTCTTTCTACCAACGCTTTTAATCCGATTGCTGCTGCAGCTCCTAATTCTGCAATGAGGTTATGTCCACATGCATGCCCAATTCCCGGCAGTGCGTCGTATTCACACAAGAAACCAACATGTATGATGTTATTCCCTAAGCCACCAACTGGTCCCCACGTGGCACGGAATGCTGTCTCGAGTTTATAGTGACTGTCCACAGTCCAACCCTTCTCCTCTGCAAAAAATGCAACTAACCTGTCGTGGGACTTTCTTTCTTCATCTGCGATTTCTGGGCAACTCCATATATCTTTACTGAGACGATGAAGCCTATCTTGGGCTTCATCGATAAAAGTGCCAACTTTATGTTTCAGCTCGAGGAGTAAAGCGTTCATAGCCATTTATAGTGAAGTTGTCCACTCAAATGTAAAGTTGGTTCCACATTCGGATGTTCGCTCATACGATACTTAAATGTTATAAACTATGGAAGTCCCTGAGTGTCACAATTCAATTGAAAATGCAAGCGCTCTTTACAATTGTTTTTTAATGACCATGCATTACATTATCAGTTTTCTAATGGGGTAAGTATCATTCCTTCCTTTTTGAAAAAGCTACTACGAAGTAGCAGCCACCCACCAACTTCAGAAGATTAAGTACCTTTAAAACAAAACAAAGAATGAATGCCTACACAATAGAGTGGATAATGGACCACTATAGTTATTGAATTACAGTTAAAAAGAGAGAATAATCTGAAAACAAACTGTCATGATAATGTAAACTAAAATTACATGAACAACGTGGTTTCTTTTTTGGTTTTCCAGCGGCTTTTTTAAACTTTATTTAAAAGTGTTCTTCCATTTATTTCTGTCATCTGGAATGCACTGGTCTCCTCCCTATATATTAAATTTGGACATAAGAGAATAGCCTACAAATTGGAAAAAACAAACATCAGTGAATATACAAATCCCATGTCCCAATTCTATCTTATTCATGAAGTGCACACTTATTCACTCTCTTGCATAGGTATAAACATGTTTTTGAATGTATGTAATTGGACACAAGTTGGCTCTCCATACGTTTTGTCAGCAGATGGATCAACTCAATAACAACTCAGAAGAAAGGACTCAATATCGCCACCTGCCGAAAAGGCTGAAAGCAGTGCAGTTACATAATTGGTAGTTGGTTTACTTTCAATGCTGTTCACCTTCTTTATACCCAATCTTAACGATTAATAAAGTCACTTGAGTTATAATTCTAAATTGTGAGCATGAGGCTCACAAAGACTTGGTTCCGGTTCTTTAACCCAAGAACGTCACCTGGACTTGGCTTCCGGGGTTTATGCCCAGCAACGTCATCAGAAAAGGGCTTACGGGGCTTTAGCTCAGGGACGTCATCAGGACAGGCCTTCCGGGGCTTTAACCCTGATGGATTTTAGGTTAGCCCAGCTGCTTAGTTCAGAGACATGATTAGGCCTATGGTGAAGTCACAGTCATCTGACCATTACATTAAATGTGAAGCAATTGCGTTAAGTCCGCTAGATGACAAGTTTTGCATTGTTTTGATTGGGGCAGCACAATCGCTCTGATTTGAGACAAGCATGGGAAGAAGATAATCTGACATTGATTTATCTTCTATCCACTTAATCTCCCCAGCAAGCAAACCGGCGGCCCCAGGATGTAAGTGACAGATCTTTGAGTGGGATGTCTCAGTTTTTAGATCTGTCAGTGGTACCGAGGAGTGTGAGAAGGGGTCAAAACAGTTAAGGGTGGTCATTTCACACAATCAAGGCATTCATCCTTGCATAGTTTGCACCATCTTAGTATTTTCAAACAGGGACCAACACCATTGGGGGTAAGCAATATTTTAATCTAAATGTAGTTATGAAAAGCATCATACATCTCAAAACATTTCTCGAATGGTAAAATTGGGAGTAGTTTATTTATTTTAAAAAGGTGGATACAAATTCAGACACTAGACTCAAATAAACCTTTAAACGTTTTTTTGCAACAAAATGCAATAATCTTTGGTACAGCAATACAATGTCATTGTGTGTAAAAGAGCTGCAAGAAGCATCAGTTGCCCGGCTCGAGAGGTAAGGGATCAATGGTGTGACATATCATATCAAAACATTCAACATGTCATTCTAACAGTTTATATCTAACTTTTAGTAAACATCATCCTCAGTGCTTTAGAATAAAAACACCAGCACTAGTAACCCTAGGGTCTTGTAAAAAAATAAATAATAATAATAATACAAACCAGTACCATTTTCAAAAGAGCACCATTTCAGTGCTGAATGTCAGTTTCCTGCGGTGGCAGTTGATTCAGAGATATTATTCGCAAGGAGACTTTCACATTGTCACCCCATCTACGCAGCAGACTGTCAGTGACCCTGGTATTTAGGTCTTCTTGATCATCCTAGAAGATTGTGGGTCCCCTCTACAGTGCATTCCAGGCAATAGAAAGCTACAACTGGTGGGTAGACGTTCACAGAACCCCAGAACTTCCCAACCCTAGGCTTGACTGTCACCATGGGGACCCATGCTGTTTTCTGTCCTGTGCAAATTTGTAAGAATCTTTCTTACATTTAATGTGCCCCAATGCAGCCCAGTGTTAGAACAAAAAAAAAGGACACCAGTTCTCGGTGAATCTTTTTGTTTTTTAGGCTTCAGTAACAAAACTATACTTTCTGTTAAAATAACATGAAAAATATACACTTATATTACATGTTTACATTATATACATTTACACAAGTTCATAAAAAAACAAAAAATCCTAAAAACACGAGGCCACTTGCTCAAAAATCGTATTACAGATCAAAACGTGTTACATTCTGCCGCGGCTCATTGCCAGTTCTTTCAGAATTCTTTAGAGCCAAATTGTAATTGGTCCGAAAGAGGGTTTGTCTTGATATAATGTTCCACCCACTTCGGTCACGGTTTACCTGATACCTTCAGCAGTGACTTCAAATGAAAAGTCATTTGCTCCCGGCTGTGATCGGAAGGCGTCGGGGCCGTTTCGCCCACCCAATGACTAGGCGGTTTAGGCAGGACACTTGGAGATGGGGGCTCGCTGAACTTAGCGCCAGCATAGATTTTCTCTCCATCTCGAAGCTCCCCCTCAGGTGAAAGGTCTGCTGCAGGGGATACATTCACCATCTTGACACTGTCAGACAAGTTTAAGGGCGTCGCCCCTCTACGGAGAAGCTGAACGGGAGGGGAGGGGGGCTTAGGGTGGCAGCTGTTGTTGGTTCTCTTTACCGATGGAGCCGTGCCAGATGCAATGCCATGCCTGTTCCTTTGGCTTCGGGGGTTGTGGGCAGTTTGATCATGTCTACTGGGGTTGTGGACAGACTGACCCCCTGGAGGAGTGGTTCTTTCCAGTCTTCCACTTTTAGACTTCATCACCTGGGTTAAAACAAACAAGGGGGGGGGGGCACATGGGATGAGTCCTATTTATTTAGACAGACAGTGCTGATGTAAACAAAAGTCTATCAACCATAGCCCCAGGAAGTAAGGGTGCTGGAATTGAATAAACAGTTATGAACCTTGCGTACACCTCATCGGCTGACATGGTGGGACCCCGATAGAACTTGCCAGAGTTAAGGGAGGCACACTGATTGCAATGCAGATGTACGTCAAGTGGGTGGATCTGTTCATACCAATCACTGATATATAAACCCAGTAAGGATATTATTCAAGTATAGGAGTGAGGACGGAAGTCGTTTTTGTAAACCCAAATCAATGAGTACTTACAAATTTCGGCTCATTGCCTAATAACTAGTGCTAGGTTGATTGTGAGAAAAAACTCATACAATATTACTAGGAATGGACTAAAACACATCCACACGTAGGCTACATAACCGAACAAGGAAACAATAGAATGTACTAAAGTAACTACAATACCTCTTTCTTTGTACCCTGCTTGATGTGGTGAAGGGTCAACACGCTCTGGGTCCGAATGGTCTCAAGTTCGGCACTTTGCACAGGAGACTTAGAGGCTGCGACATTGTTGTTGTTAATGTCAGCCAGGCGCGAGGGGTTATTTCTCAGCTGTTTTTGGTGTTGAGTCCGCTGCAACCCCGAGGTTGTGGAACGGAGCTTTCGTCCACCTTTCTTCAACAGCACATGTCTTGTTTTGCTTAGGGCGGCTCCGACGTGGTGAGAAGTTAACATTGACGGGTTATTGTTTTCAACGTTGTCCATATTTGGTTCGATATTATTGTTTAATGATTCGCCCAACATGATTTCAAAGTACCCAGAAGGTGGTGAGGGAGAAAACATCAACGATATCTAATTGTGTTTTTTTCTCATCGACGTAAGCCTAATCCACTGAGTAACTACGTTAGTTCATGTCACTAATTATCAACAGCTAGCTAACGTTAGCTACCTAACGCGTCGACGTTTACCTTGTTACGTAACAAAATTGTAAGAGTTTGGAGAAGAAGTCCAAAATTCCTCGATAGAGATATAATGCAGTGGATTTTCGATAAATTGAAGAATAGTACAACGATGTTGACTGTATAATTTGTTAACGTGGAGCGCAATTTTCGAAGTCTATGCTGTCACCATAACGCAGAAATGAAGCATAGTGCAGTCGGCAACTTCCTGGTTGTATTTATGGGAATCAGAAATACGCCCACTTACATGATTTAAAAATAAAATGAATCAACAAGGTGGTAAGGTAGTGAAAGACGTTAATTGCTCAATGTAATAGCTAACATAATAACACTGCTATTGAATTGCATATAACAATGAATGCGTGTATTGTTTTGTTGCGTGCACTGCCAGTTTGTTGATGGTTTGGAAAGCAGGAAATGGTAGATCACGAAATTACGCCATGTGTTAGCATCGTTGGGACTTTCCGACGTTGCATGTTCAAAACGTACGTGTGTCTCGGCCTGAGGGGTTTGGGCTGCGTGTTCCGCCTGTCTGTCTGTCAGTTGGTGTATTACAGCAAAAATTATGATTTTTACACTGAGATGTTTTTGTTTACCTAATGTTTTTGTCATCTCATCCAGACAGCCATCACAGTTTGTATTCAGGTCATACCGATGTTGGTCATACAAGCTGTTGCCTGTAGCGTTATATTTGTCACTTTCAAGATAACTGGGAACACTGAAAACATGTCAAATGATTTTCAGGCCAGGTCTTTTTGAACATTAAAAAGAATTGGGAGCTTAGTCAAAACCACCAGGCCTGTTTTGGCATCGGCTGTAAGTTTGAGCAATTTCACAGCCTTAATGTTGTCATTCTATGACATGGGAAAGGGTAGCAATAGGTTGAGCAGTCTGGACCACAACAGTGTGGAAAACACGGAGTTCCCACTTTCCAGTTGACTTGAACGTTGCAATGGTCTGGTTGGATTAGCTGCATCAAATCTGCTAGGCTACAGCTGCTTTCTGTGTTGCTAGGGGAAATAGACCCACTAGCATGTGGTCAGTCCTCTGTCTTTACACACACACACACACACAGAGACACAGAAGTTTATTCACACATTTATAGTAAAACTAGGATCCCTATGGGAATGTGGACCTAAACACTAGCTCAGAGATATGTAGTGTTAATTAAGAGGGTTTACACGTCTTAAAGGATAAAACCAGAACTGGTCACTTGACACCTCTTCTGTACCTGACAACCCCCTCCCAAAAATGAGTGAAAGTGAAGTGAGATTGCTATGGTTGGAACGTTCTACAAAGTATCCTAACCAGGTCAGGACAAAGGCACTGTGAGTGAACAGGTTCACAGCTAAACCTACCTACCCTCTTTTGTCTTGGATCATTCTCCATGTAAACTTCAACTCCCCGTAGATAGTGAATTACCCTTTATCTTAATTAACACCTGTGTCAGAGATGTTTCTATTAAATAAATGGATGCTTGCAAAATAAATAATTCATGAAATTTAGAAGAGGCAAATTACTGTATCGATTACAATTATTTCATTTGGAATAAATGCTTCTTATAGTGTTTAAATAAGAAAGACGCTCAGTAGTTAGGGTTAAGACCATTCATTAACTAATCATTAATCACAGTGATTAAAGCAAACAAATCCTGTATCCTAACCTACATTTTCCAGTACAAAACAAAAAATGTTTCAAAAGCAGAAAAAATTGTTTTACAAGCTAAAAAAATGTTCAAATGAAATATAATGTTTTTTTCTCTGAAGCCTCGATTTTGGTTGCAGAACATTTATTTTTAATTGCAAAGAAAAAAGTTTTGCTCTCAACATGAAGACACAAATGTACCTCCATATTTCTGCTGCTAAAAACACTTTCTATTGTAACCCCAAAGGAAGAATCTTTGCCTTTGGTCACAATCCAGGCATTTATTTTTCCGTCCAGAATATTACAATTCACCCGCTTGGCTCCCCGTTTGTGCCATACTCTCAGAACGAACTACAGCAGGGTTTCAAGTTCCCAAATGATCCTATGTAACCAAACTGCGCCTCAATTTGGCACAGGTATAGCACCCTACCGCTAAGTATTTACGGATAAAAGTGCCGGTTAAATGTCTCAAATTGCAATATGACTTTATAATTTCAAAATAACCACGAACGAGATTAGAGATGATAAAGAAAAAAAACCTTACACTCGTTGCAGAAAAAGTTTCCAACAGTTTATTGAACCGTTGGAAATTCTGGGGTTAGCCTCCCACTTGGTGGTTGTTTTGAGGAACTGCAACTAATACCAAAACAGCGCGGAGCACACTGGGAAAAATGTGGAGTTCATTCATGGGCATTACATTGGGTTCTTGAGGAACTGGGGATTACCTCGATATTTGGACATTGAACAATTGTAACTAGAAACAGACGTTTTTTTTAAACATTTACCGGACCCGCTGCTGCGTTGCGTCCTAAACATTCATTTTTAGGCCTCAAATCCGAGGACTATTGGCGCACTAGAACCCACGGTGAAGGGTGATCTCCGAGGTAACGTCCCGTCGATGTTCAGCTGACGGACTTGCTGTGGCAAACAACATTATCGTTTTGTGAAATTACAGTAATCACTTTTGGGCAGCATGTCACACACTGGGCCCCCCCCTCGATGGCGGAATTGTCCTAGAAGAGGACAACCTGTAGCAGGTGAGTGGTGAAAGCTTGTTGTGTTTTAGCTAACAAACTAGCTACGAGACTGGCTAGCACTGGTAGTGGGATGTATTCATTCAGCCAAGCAAAACGTTTATGTCGCGAAACGTTTTGCCGTATAGAACGAAACGGGAGGGACCTACCCGTCTTGCTCCAATAGAAACTCTGTTTTACGAAAGTTTTTTTTTTTTTACATGAAACGTTTTGATTGGCGGAATGAATACACCCATGTTACGTGCGTGCACGAACTAGCTAGCGAGGCGACAACGTCAAGCCTGGAGCTGTTTTACGTTTATTTTGTATTTTTATTTGTACAAGTCAGTTATGTAGCTCACCCTTTTGAAGCCATTATCAACATAACGTTAGTTATTAATATCATAATGTTGCTAACCCTCTGTCATACAGCGGCCGAGTAGGCTACATCACTTGTCAAAACAGATGTAACAGTACACTACATATTTTCGTGTTATTGACGTATTAAACTGAATAGTACTGAAGGACGCTTAAAACCAAATTACATGAACTGTGACCTGTGGTCTGCGTAGGGGTTTCCCTGCAACTTGCTCCCTTACTACTTGTTTATTTATTCAGTTTTTCTTGATTGTTCAGGGTTATTTTCCTTGGTATTTTGATTGGAGCTTGATAGGAACAGTTTTGTGGCAGCTGGCAATACAAGACTGTAGCTTTACCTGTACTAACCTGACTAACTGTTTATGCGCAAATTAACTCTGAGTTAATGTGCATAAGTGGTCCTGTTTGCATGATGGCTTTTGATGACCTGTCTGTTTTTTATGGGGTCTCAATAGGTAGATTTCTGCCCATGAAGACCATGTTAGGGCCACAGTATGATGACAAAGTGCCAGAGGAGAACAGGTTTCATCCAAGCATGCTCTCCCAGTATTTAAAGAGTCTTAAGGTATTTCTATTTTCAAATGTATTTTGGAAAGACAAATCTGTTGTTTAGTTCACCATTGTGCTAATGTCAACATGTTTTTTTTAGGTTAAAATGGGCTTGCTTGTAGATTTAACCTACACCAGTCGCTTCTATGAACGCAACGAGATCGAGAAAGAGGGTGTTAAATATGTGAAGCTTCAGTGCAAAGGGTAGGTACAAGTGATGTCCATGTTTACACATACAAAATATAAATGGTTGAATGAATCTGATCTAATGTGTTCTTTTATTGTTTAGCCACGGAGAGTGTCCTACTACAGAAACTACAGAGATGTTCATCAGACTATGTGAGGGCTTCATGGAGAAGGCTCCTACTGAATTGATAGGTAAGGAATACAATGCATAAACTTTTCAAGGTACTCAGCTGTAAATGTCTTGATGTTTCCTTTTGGATCTGGTGTTCATACTAAAACTTTTTACAAGTGTATATATTGGAAATTCATTCAGCTGTTCTTATTTGATGCAGCCGTGTGAACTAGGATCTAGAAGTCGTTTATGCTGTTGTTCATTCAGTTCTCTTATATTTTGCTACATTCCTGAAATTACATCTTTTCTCAAAATGTTTTCAATCATTCTATCAAAGTTGTTTTAAAAGCCCTTTTAGCACCAGCAGTTGTCACAAAGTGACTTTTCAGATACCCATTCTGAAACCCTAAAGACCAAGTAAGAAGAGTTAATACACCTGTTGGGTGGGTGTATTAATGTGTAAGGTGGCAGTTTACCTTGTGTTTTGAGCTTTGGGCCACTTAGCTTATTAAAGGCCAGATAGCCTACGGTAGCATAAGGCCTGTTAGCCTATGGTAGCGTAAGGCCAGTAAGCCTATGGTAGCGTAAGGCCAGTTAGCCTACGGTAGCGTAAGGCCAGTAAGCCTATGGTAGCGTAAGGCCAGTAAGCCTACAGTAGCGTAAGGCCTGTTAGCCTACAGTAGCGTAAGGCCTGTTAGCCTACAGTATTGTAAGGCCTGTTAGCCTTTCAAATGGATTGATTGTCTTGGAATTCAAATGTTAAGTTACAGTAAACAAATTTTTGCTCAAATTATGAGAGAAAAGATTCTTATGCCTATGGAACATCCCATGGTTTAAACGTTCCATATACAAAAGTGCCTAGTTCATTTCCCTGTGGCAAGTCTAAGCCTTCGTATGTATGCTTTTGCATGGCTGCATCCAGCCTATACCATGGTCAATTTGCCCTTTGGCTGAATGCGGTTTGTGGGCGTAGACTGCCGCATACTTTTCAGGAACATTT
Organism: Novumbra hubbsi; assembly: GCA_016801125.1. Lineage (NCBI taxonomy): Eukaryota > Metazoa > Chordata > Actinopteri > Esociformes > Umbridae > Novumbra > Novumbra hubbsi. The sequence goes on from JACXGK010000569.1 coordinate 46,989, forward strand.
GAAGACAAAGGAATCATGATTTAACTATTGCATTAATTCCAGCTACCATATAGGGGATTCACTGTGTTAGACCAATCCTAGAAAGTACACTATTTTGAAAAAAGTATTGGTAAACCTACACGTTACATTTACAGGAGCTTGTATGACATCCCATTCTAAATCCATAGGCATTAATATTGAGTTGGTGTCTGTTGGATTTTTTTTTGCCCATTAATCCAGAAGCGCATTGGTGATTGCAATCTCTGTTCTTGTTCATCCCAAAGGTGTTCGATGGGGTTGAGGTCAGGGCTCTGTGTGGGCCAGTCAAGTTCTTCCACGTGGTCTTGAGTGGCTGTGGTACCTAAACACTTTCCCTTCGCAATAATTCCACTTACAGTTTGTTGTGGAATATCTGCTTGGAATAGCTACTTTATTTTCCTCTGACCTTTTCTTTTGCAGTGCAGCACAGTTTTCATAGACACACGTTTGGGCCAAACAGTGTAGGATCCAATTCATGCTGACCAGAGCTCTACAATGTACTTCTCTGGCCTGCAGGGGGCTCTGTTGCACCAGTGTGGCCTTTTGCCAGCACAGTTCTACAGGCACCTGTTTTCTGCCTGCGCTCAGCTCAGTGCCATGTTGTAAATTTAAATTGTTGGAGCCTCGGGGTGGAATATATGAATGTCATTATAAAGATGTCATCCTGTCTGCCAGCCGTTGATCTTTATCTGTTCTCTCTTGGGTCTTAATGCAGCCGAGAGTGAGAAAACTATCCTGATTACTGGTATAGGATGTGTCCAAATTGACTTATGACCATATTTTCCAAGATTTTATCAGAGATCTGTTAGTGGGTGGTTCACCCAAGAAGATTTCTTTTATACTGTTTTCCAGTTTGTCTCTTTTTAAACTGGTTTGTATAAACAGCTCATAACATAACCAACAAGACACAATAAGAACATAGAAAAACATCTAAAAACCCCACCCTCTTTCTAAACTACCATACCATCCCTAGCCCCATCTTTTCTCCCAACCACCCTTATTATCTGCCCCCCCCCTCTACTGCTCAGGTTGTGGGCTAGAAAAATGATTCTGGCGATGCACTAACTAGAGGCACTCATTGGGTGTAATTTGGGATTTAATTATGCTGCCAAATTGTCCAAATAAGGGAGCGTTGCCAGATGTTTTCTAACTTGGATAATGCATTGCTCAAAATATATTGAATTATTTTAAAATGTAACCCGTAATTTAGTTGAGGGAATCTCAGCCTCTTTCCAGTTCTTCCTTGTGTTGATTCAAAACCACACTGAGTTGTTTCTGGGCTGTGGTAAGTCTTCCAAAACCTTTTGAAATTGGCAAAACAATTACCTCAGTGAGGGTCCCACAGATTCCAGACCAACACTGCACAGGTTCTTACAGACAGCCGTCTTTTATTGCTAAATAACCAATCTACACATCCTCAGAATGTTCGTGGTTATAGTGGTTGTCCTAAAGGTAGACAACATACACTGCTCCAGAATATGTCCTCCCTGTATGGAGATCTGTTTACCAGTTAACATTTATGTAGTTAAATTGTTGTCCCTGTCTCTGGTGTCATAGCAGTTCTTTAGCTCCCCCGTGGCTTTGTTAGCCCTTTAATGGACTATGTGTTTGTCAGACTTAAGTTTCTCAAACTGCAAAGCCTGAATGGGGATGTGGGGGCCTATTTCCTGGAGCCGTACACATGTTTCTGGAATTTTCTTATGTCTTGTTGGACATTTCACAAGTTAATTGTATCAGGGAAGGTCATGTTTACGGCTTGTGTGGTTATCATCCATCATAGTCGATGGATGGAGAATTTGTGTGCTTTCTTCACACCCAACGATCTGATCAGCCAATGATTACTGCTGAAATTAATAAGAATAAAAATAAATTACTGACCAGAATTTGCGGGGGGTAAATTCAAAGGGTTGCAGTGGATGAAAATGGCTGGAATGCAGAACGTAGGCAGTGTGAGGACATTATTTACCCCACCTCGGCACACGCTGCCACGTTTTGTCAAGGGGCAAAAGCTCTTAGCCGTGTGCCCTTGGACGATTAAAATTTGACGTACCTGGGAGAGGTGTCAGGAATGATGGTGAGGAGCTTACCCTTTAAGTGCCTGTGTAGGTTGTTTAATTGTATGAGACCCTGTCGGGTGTGTTATTGTATTCCATGCTATCCTATTCCCAATCTCGGATATTTCAGAGCCCAGTTTTGCTTTGAAAGACTCGAGGGCAGTATGACTTGATTCAAATTGTGACACGTAGGCACGGCATAAAGCTTCAGGGCAGGGTAGTTCTGGGTGGGTGAGGGGTGGGGGGCAAAAGATGAAGTATGTGAGCACACTGAATTAGACTGACAAGTGGTTCCCGGCCTTAAGAGCGGTCCATACTGTGCACGATATCATCACATATCCAACAGTGGGCCTACTTTACGTTTTAACACGGGACCTGTTTGCATACGTCGTCTCCAGCATGCCGAAACCTGAAGAAGTTATTTCATGGCGGGGTCAACGTTTTTTCCCCCTCAGTTGATGAGTCACGTGTCGTTTTTCTGCCCGTTCCTGTTAGTTTTACTGCCTCGGAAGACATCAGAGCAAAGACGACCCAATCCCCTGTGTACTCTGGGTACTCTGGGTACTCTCATCCTACCTCTCTCCTCTCGTAGTCTAAGATTGGTTCTGCCATTTGTATAAAGACGGTTGACCAAAGACCGGGTTTTACTTCCATCATAACACCTGGGGTGCTGAATGTCTTCAACCCTGGAGTATGTGAAGTGTCTTCCCAACCGTAACTGAACTGGTGTTAAACGTTTGGTTTCCACTGAGAGATGCAATGCCAAACCATCAAGGCCCCCTTATAGCACCATGGCTGTTGTGTAGCTCCACCACATCGTCTTCTCACATTTAGTTATCGTGTCGCGCTGTTGATTTGGCAGGACGCAATGTGCCCTCCAGAGTTACTGGACACTGGTGAGGAAAATAATTGTTTATCAGTTTGATCTTACACTCAGAAATGAGAAAATCAAACCTTATTTCAGGTGAGATTATTTAAAAGAAGCACATTGCTGTTTCTCGTGTTTGTTGTTATGGAACACAAATTGCCACCATTAGAGGTCTTACAGAGAGTACAGAAATGTGTTTTTGTTTTGAAATTAGCATATAAATAGAGGAGTAAAAAAAAAACGAACGGACAGAAAGAAACAATACACAAACAAAACAAAAACACGCAAGACATTAATTATCCCCCGCTTTCTCCCATTCAGCATCTATCGAATGCTTTCAAAACACAGTGTGTCAATTTTCAGACACATCATTTCACTTTTGGGACTTGAACCATCAGTATAGTTTTTCTGGCCATAGTTAAACTCTGAGAGATGTTTGTTTTGTTTGGTCTTCACTAGACCGAACACACACTCTAATTCTTTAAATAATGTATTCAATACTTAGTGCTCCCTTTATCAAAATATCAATTGAGTCTTCTATACTGCTTTGATAAACCCTGCAACATTTCTGCATATTGTCCATGAGTCCTTGGTCTTCACTTGTCCCCATGGGATGGGGAATTCAGACTTTTTTGTGAGGATCTGGAGAAATGCTTTTGATCGTCCTGGATGTTCGATCCACTGACCCAATTCTAGTCTCCATGCTGAAGCAGCATGATAGGGGTTTAAAAATAATGTTTGACTGAGTCCGTGATCTTATCCAGATTCCCAAGGCTTATGGAAGCAAATCACCCCCACAACATTACACTTCCACCGGCACCTAACATTTGTGGTAGGGCCAGGTGTGATGATGTATTGAGATGTGTTCCTCTTGGTTCTCCCACAGGTGTCCACTGCACACACGGATTCAATCGGACAGGTTTTCTGATTTGTGCGTACCTCGTGGAGAAGATGGACTGGAGGTAAGGCCTTGCCATTCTGTATAGGATTAAACATGTAGAATTAAAATGCTAATCAATCACGTTAAGTTTGACCCAAAATGGCTGAAATTGAGGCAAATCTAGTCTGACATTGCTTGGATTAAAGCAGGAAGTTTGCTTGGAAAAGTGTCAATCTAAATAGCACAACTGCATTTAGAAGTTTTAGCTTACTCTGTTGACGTGTTTTCTATAGAATTAAGATCTGTGCTCTGACTGGGCTCGTCCAGAACCTTGATATTTCTTTTAGCCAGCCGTTATTCAAATTTTTTTAACTTTAGGTTTTTGACAGACGGCTGCAGGGCTTCCACCAACATATATTTAATAATTAGGATGTGCTTTATATAACTGTCAGCCGACAGCCAATTACATCTGTACATGATTTGAGAAGGTGATTGGTCACATCAGAGCAAAGTCACCAGTCCCATTATAAAGCCCACAAGGCATTTACAGTTTACTTATTTAATTTTCTTTGTCTTTAGAGAAATTATCGGGGTTGGTTTTTTCAATTAGCTGCTGTTGGTCACAAGAGCCCATTAAACGTAAATATGGTCTGACGCGATTTGTCTCAACTGCAGCTTTTCTCGACAAACAAAAGCTGGAAAAACACACGTGGCAAAACATTTCAAACATTGACGTCACATCCAACACAATCTCCGGCGTCCCGAAATGGACCCCACATGCCCCCTTTACGGGGTGCAGCTGGGTTGCCATGGAAGCAGACAGAACCCCCCCCCCCCCCCGCCCCCAAAAAAGCTACCGGAGCCTTGCGTTTCAACCGTCTCCGTCTTGCTACTAACCAAGCGACGAACACCAATGCAAAACTGACCGCGGGCCCGTCTGCGCTGACGCGGCTCCGGGTTCTGTATGTGCAGTGTCATGAGGGACGAGCGCTGTCAGCGCGGATGAAGTCACGCTCGGGTGGAGACGGAGGCTCAAAGGCCGGTGGTGAGGAGTTGACTCCGCACCCCAACGGGGCTGAATAATTTACAGCGCCGGAGCAAGAAGGCAGGGGGATAAATGCTCGTCGGGCAGGGAGACCGCGGACCTGTAGATGGGGTCTGGGCCCGGTTACATCCCAGTTCCCCTGGGCTCTGTAGTGGTTGTTTAGACGGAATGAAAGGAGGGGACACACCCTTCTGTCGTCGGGGGCCGTTAAAACCATCGCTGTCGTTTGGGAATTGTATTTTGATTTGATAACAGTAATCAATGTCTGCGTGCTATTGCAATAAAACTTGTTTAGCTTTTTGAAAAGCTAGGCAGTGAAGCTTAAGAGGCAGAATCAAACACCAGTGTTGTTTTTGTAGTGTCCTTTTACGTGGGTCTTGTCCAGATAAATGCAATTCATCTTATGTTAGTGATTTGATATATTTGAATGGTTTTATATTTGAGACAATGTGCAGATTTATTTTGCACTTTGATTTCATGGACTCGTTTGTGTTGCTCAGTACTGAAAACTTCAAATAAAATCTGTTTAAAATTCAACAGCCGGCCGGCAGTAAAATAGCCAGTCTACCAGCAGCGAGCCGTGATTCCTTTGGAAACAGCTGTAGGGTTTCTGTCAGGGTCAGACGCTGGCCAAAGAGGATGGGTGAGACGGCCCTCTCTGATGGCTAATTGACAGGTCCCGTCTCTGGAGACGTCTAACGGATGTTCTCCTGTGTTTCCGTGTTCTCTCCCTCTCTGTCTCTCTCCCTCCGTCTCCCGACGTGGGCTAGCATCGAGGCGGCTGTAGCGGCGTTTGCTCAGGCCCGCGCCCCCGGCATCTACAAGGGCGACTACCTGAAGGAGCTCTTTCGTCGCTACGGCGACGTGGAGGACGCGCCTGCCGCCCCCGCGCTTCCGGAGTGGTGCTTCGAGGACGACGACGGCGACCAGGACGACGACGGCAACATGATTGGTCAGGATCCTCAGTCGGGCCCCTCCTCCTCGGGGTCGGCGCCGGGGAAACGTCGAAAAGAGAGGCTGAAAGTGGTGAGAGTCACTACCCGGCGTTTTCATCTGGGGGTTTGAATTCTGGGTTTTTGGCACGCCTGACGGTGCCTTGGGCTCCGTCAGGCGGGGGGGCGGTGCTATTTGGCTGGGATGTCGGACTGGTTACATGCAGTCTGGGGCCCGAAATGATCAATAAACAGCAGTGCCTCCCGTTCGAAGGGTGGTGCTGTGCAGAACATTGACCCGAGGCACATGTTGGAAATCATCTCTGAATGTGCGTGGGATGGCTCCTAAGCCTGCTCCTGGTGGAGGCTCCGTTAAACGGGGAGAATGCGGTTATTAATCACCAGAAAGGGAGTGCATTCAGTGGCCAGTTTATTAAGTACAGCGGCCCGTTCAGGGAAAAGGATCTCACACTTGCATAAAGCGAGCAGGCGGACAGATATTCGGGCATTCAGTTCCTGTCGGATTGAACATTAGAATGGGCCAAACTAGTGGCCCAGGTGACTTGGGTGGTGCTCTTTGATGACTTGGGTGGTGCTCTTTGATGACTTGGGTGGTGTCTCCACTACCAGTGCCCCTCACGGGCTCTTTACTCACAACACTGTCTGGAGTTGAGTTAGTATGAGGGCCACAAACCCAAAACACAAAGGTCAGGGTTCCTCCTGGCGCAGGACAGTGCCCGGCCTCATGTGCCCAGAGGGTGTCGGCAGTTCCTGGATGACGAAAGCGTTGATGCCATTGACTGGCCCTCACGTTCCTCAGACCGGAATCCAGTGGAGACCCGGAGCTCACTGATGCCCTGATCCAGTTCTAGTAGGAGATCCCCCCCCAGGACTCCATCCGCCGTCTCGTCAGGAGCATGCCCAGATGTTGTCTGGAGGACATACTGGCATGTGGGAGCCATACACTCTACTGAGCACCATTATGAGTTGCGTTGATGAAATGCATGCAAGTTAGAACAGCCTGTGATTTCAATTGTTTACTTTGATTTTCGGTGTGTATTTGGATAGAGCCTTCAGTCGGTTGGTGATTTTGCTTCCCATTGACTGTTACATAATTTTGTTCTCAACCAATTACTCAATGTACTTGTTTTGATCTTTAGTATATTTTGATCATTGAGACCCGATGTGCGATTTAAGTGTTCCCTTCATTTTCTTTGTACAGTGTAGATGGGTTTACCTAATTGGCTGCAGAGTATATATTTAAATTATTATTAGAAATCCTCAGTACACATCTAGATTTGTCAAACCGCACCCTGATCTATGTAGTGAGCTCCTTTGGACCTCCCCGTCACAGGCCCTCTGAGCGGACAACTTCACGGAATGAAGCTGTCGGACCTGTTATATAATTGAAAGTGGTTTATCTCCCTCACCTCCCGACAAACACCATTTCTTGTGTGGTTTTGCAAGCAGCGGAAGGATGTGTTTTTTCAGTAGGAGGCTGCATCTCCCCAACCTTGTTGTGTGGTGTCTCTCAGGGGGCTTGCTTCTTGGAGGGCGTCACGGTGAAAGGTGTCACACAGCTTACTACACAGCCCAAACTGGCGGAGCTCCAACGGAAGGTTCAGGAGTTTGCAGAGTGGGAAAAGTAAGGATGCTCACTCTCTGTTGGTCGCACTCTCTTGTTTCCTCTTCTCTCTGTCTCACTCTCTTTCTCACTCTCTGTATCACTCTCTGTTGGTCGCACTCTCTTGTTTCCTCTTCTCTCTGTATCACTCTCTGTATCACTCTCTGTTGGTCGCACTTTCTTGTTTCCTCTTCTCCCTGTCTCACTCTCTGCCTCACTCTCTGCCTCACTCTCTGCCTCACTCTCTGCCTCACTCTCTGTATCACTCTCTGTATCACTCTCTGTTGGTCGCACTCTCTTGTTTCCTCTTCTCTGTCTCAGTCTCTGTATCACTCTCTGTTTCGCTGTCTCTCTCTGTCTCTTATGTCCTAGTTTCTGTCTCTTTGTGTGAGTCTGTCTCTATGTCTCTGTTTTTCTCTGTGTCTCAATTCAACATCCAAAGCTTTATTAGTATGACAACAAGTGTTTCCAAAGCAGTACAATGACATGGAATATAATAACAACCACTTTAAGGTAGTAATAATAATAAAATGATTGCTGATAAAGAAAAGGTATCTTTTCAAAGCAAACACTCTCTTTGTTTTTCTATAACAAAGAATGAATCATACAAAATACATTAAAATCATAATTATTAGGTCTTTCTTTCTCTCTGTATTTCTCTCTGTATTTGTCGCATGGTCTCTGTTTCTTTCCATATCCCTTTTTAATATACCTTCTGGTAGCACTGCGTGTGACTCATTCCTAGTAGATCATTTCTGTTTTAGAGCTTTGCACTGTTGAACAATACATGTAGAAAATAGCCTGTTATTGCTTCAGTGAAATTGCTGGTTTGCCAGAGTTGTCATACTTTACCAGAGACACTGTTGGAATTCTGTTATTATAGCTCTACAGACTTTTATTTCACCCTTTGTTAAGTCTCCCTAATTCCTTGTCCCTGATGTTCAAGGCAGTGCATTGAATTTAAACAGCGTGTTTGTTTGTTTGTGTGTTTAGGTCTGGGTTTCCCGGTGCTCAGCCTGTGTCCATGGACAGACGGAACCTTCGCCTGCTAGAACAGAATCCCTACAAGGTCAGCTGGAAGGCCGATGGCACCCGGTGAGTCCCGCTTAACCACAGAGCAGGCTCCTCCCTCATCCCTTCCTCCAGGGGGGGGGGAGAGGGGGAGAGGGGGAGGGGGGCCCCGCGTCATAACAGGCTGCTTGGCACGACGCCAAATTGTACAGCCGTGGTTCAGACCAAAGTGTGCGATGGATTTAGTTACTCAGATGCATCCCCTCCTCCTCTCCCCCTGGGAATACACAGGAATATTAAAGTGAACAAGACACGCCTCTACGCGTCTGAAGGCACTCGGCACTGAGAAGCCGGCTTCATTTCCAGTTCATCTTCCGGGGGCCTTTAGATCAGGACTTTGAGCCCTGACGCTGACACGGTTCTGGCGCGCTGCCGTCGTGGATTTTGTTGGTCTTTGACTGGGGTCATCCGGGGTCTGTGGTCTCGTCCCACAATCCCAACGCCCCCTGGAGTAAGGCTTCCGGCGTGTCAGAGTGCGTCTTCCCAGAGACGCGAGGCGGTCGTGTCATGTGTGCGGTTGCGTCTCCGGCCCCGGGGGGGAAGGAGAGATGATGAGTCCCTGCCATTGGGGATGGTTGTTTCTCGGACAAGGCTCACCCGTTATTACCCTGCTGAAGGGCTAGCCTTGTGGGGAGGGACTTTTTAGTATTCTGGCAGTCTGCGCTGAAACAGTCTCGATACGCTGGTGAATATTTCATGAAGTCAGGCAGTCAATTTGAGTTTTCTGTTTTTCACATGCCGTGCTTTAATTTCCCGTAAGAGGGTAGGGTGGGAATGGATGGAGGGTGTAGGATGCAGGCGGAGTGGAGACTTGGCCGGGATCCGAGGAGGGACTCGCCCTTGCTTTCTTCTGCCACCCGTGTCGTGTTGCTGTGGTCCTCTGGGTCTTTTCCTCGTGGTGGTAATGGATGCTGCCTCGTCCACCACCTCATCCTGGGATTCCCGCTGCGGTGCCACAGACATTCTGTCCCCAGATCTCTAGTTGGTGCATCGAGGGTTTATGTAAATCTTTTGATTTAGGCCCCCCTCCCATGTTCATTTAGAGACAGTTGCCCCTGCTGTACAGAGAGGGGGGGGGGGTTCTTTTCCAGACAGCCTGCTGATGGCTTGCGGTGCTTCAAGCAGACCGATGTTTCCCAGGGCTGAGATGGGTTTGGATCCAACGTCTTGTCTCCTTCCCCGGGGGGGCTCGTCTTGTCTCCTTCCCCGGGGGGCTCGTCTTGTCTCCTTCCCCGGGGGGCTCGTCTTGTCTCCTTCCCCGGGGGGCTCGTCTTGTCTCCTTCCCCGGGGGGCTCGTCTTGTCTCCTTCCCCGGGGGGCTCGTCTTGTCTCCTTCCCCGGGGGGCTCGTCTTGTCTCCTTCCCCGGGGGGCTCGTCTCCATCCCTGCGACGTGGAGAACAGGGTGCCAGTTGGGATCTCTTGGTTTCGTCACGATGAATGAGAGCCTTGGAGAGCAGACGGGGCCTCCGTCTGCAGGAATGGGACCAGCCCGATGTTCTCTATCCCCTGGCCAGCGCTTCAACGTGAATTATTAACGAGCCCTCGTTGTTTAAAGTTACGGTATTGTTAATGGTCTCGTTGATGCGCGTGTTTTTCATTCTTATTATTGTTTAGGTCAATGGGGACTGAGTCATGCCTGTGCGTTCATGCATGACTGCATATCATTTATGAGCAGGGCCCAGTCGTAGTTTCAAAGCCCTGCTGGAAAATGGAGACGAAGAAAAAACCGGGAAGGGGCAAGTACACTGTGAAACGGGAGTCATTGAGTAGATTAAGTTCTTCCAAATCTGATGCTCTTTTCTTAATCAATGAGGTGTATCCTTTGCTAACGGAGATCACAGAAGACGTGATGTCTCCACCAGGACCCCTAGTAACAGGATAGCAGGGACTCTATAGCGGTTGTCCATTGGGCATTGCTTTCAGGCTGCCACGGCTGAGTTCATGTAACCTTTTACATGGAACTTTTCTTTTTATTTTGAAGACGCTCTTATCCAGAGCTCTTATGTTGGCGAGTGCAACATTTTCCATGGGTGAGAGTCGAACCCGCAGCCCTGACTAAAACACAAGACATCCCCCAATGACTCCCCTCGTCGCGGAAATACCCAGAACCCTTTTCTTCTCACCCCGTCTATAGACCGGGAAATCTTCAACACTTCTGGCGACCTCCATCTCTTCTGGGATTCCAGTAAACTGCACATTCATTTGCCTTGTCCCTTTCTGACAGTTTGTGGTCACCGAAGACTTGTTACCTTGACCTATCTCTCAGCAGGTTTGTAGAAGCCTTTCTGCCCTGAAAATACCAGCACGTTGTTGGTGAATAGACTACCTGTTGGTTATTATATGCTCTCTGACTGAGTTTTTTTTTAATCTGCAGCCGTCCCTTTGTGCTTCAAGAAAACATTGACCTCTGGAGCCAGTTTACCTTTTTACGTGGGCCTCACCTTTCTTGATTAAGGGCTGCGATGGGCTCCAGATATTTATCCTTTGAAATATGCAGTTTGATGTGAAGTTACAGTAACTTGATGGTTTGCAAATGAAAACAAACAGCGGATGTAGATCCATGACTTAAAAAAGGTACAAATTCTCCATAATAGTAAAAATGTTTTACAAAAAAACAATACTAACAATGAACAATACTGGGTCTTATCAGTTGATAAAGCAATGTGCTTGCAATGCCAGGTCTGGAGTGTTGATTCCCTGTGGGCCAGACTGAAAATATGAGTAAGTACGCCGTCACTCATGTAAGGCGCTCTGAATTAGAGCCTCTGGTAAAATTGAAATAATCGACCAGCACACAGAAATCCTGAGTCAGAGTCTTTATTTAAAAACGAAAAAAACTGTGTTATTCTTCGTAATGTCTTTCGGTGGACAGACGTGGACTCAATGCCCAAAACGGACGGCCGAACCTGTTCTAAAAACGTCCACCAAGATGGGTGGATAGTCGTACGATATGATGGCTTGCATACACTTTTAGGGTTTTCTTCAAGAAGTTGAATGGATTTGCTTCTAATAGGCCCTTCTAGGCTTTTCTGAGTTCCCTGCTCCGTGGGTAGGCGAGAGCTTGAGAGGAATTCCAAATCAAAAGGGAGAGTGAATCATTTTGCGGGGCGTTCCCTTTGTTTCTACCTGTGCAACGTGGGAGATTCTGGCCGAGTGGTGAACACTCCCCTGAGTAACCCATTAGGGGCTCATCATTAGTCAGAAAGGTACTCAGAAGGTTCTTACTGCAAGCTGCTTGGCTGGTATCAAAAGGCAGAACCCTGCTGCCCGAAAGCCCCACTTCCGCACTGCAGAACCCGCCTGGCGAGAGCACAACACGCTGACGCATCTTCTAAGGTTAGCGTTGACCCACCTAGGTATTTCCTTTCGCTTTTGACAGCTCTTAAAGATGAAAATATCTCTGTCGCTGTAGCCTGTGCTCCTCGGCTAGGCTTTCTGTAACGGCTTAGCTGGTTTTTCCCTTCAGATTTGCTCCCCCTTATGTGCTTTTGTCAACAACTGTAATTACACGCTGGCTGTTTTGCCAGCAAAAAACACTGTCATTGTTAGTTTTTCGGCGTACATCTCATCACTTCTGTTCAGATGGTGTGAAAGGTTCACGCTGACAGGAAGGTCGGTCAGTGGTTTGGGATGCGCGTGGAGCAAACAGGATCATTCAGAGACAGGGTTGTTTTTGTAGATATTTGCATTGCTTGGCAGGCTGTCCTCTGCCCTCCGTGTTGCTCAGGTAATGAGGCCTTCTGCTCTCTGTGGAGGATGGGCGGCATTTATGGTCACAATGATGAAATGGAACCATGCCTATTTTGTCTCTCTGGGACATTTTGTTCCTGTGGACCGCTTCCTTCTGTCTTCTATTGTTTGTGGAGATGATGGGGCTCGTTTAGAAAGCCGCTCAGAGGTAATGGCTGGTTCAGGGCCATTCATGTAGCTCGCAGATGTACGGGCGCTGTTTATGGCGAGGTCTCTTCTATTATTGTGAAAGAGGGTAGTTTGAGGAGTGTGATATTTATTTCAGAGAGATGCTGTGCTGCTTATCCGATGTGTTTCTTTTGGGTTTAGTGGTGGTTTGTCTTGTATTTTTCAACTCTAGAAGCGCAGGTTTGTTAGAGCCTTGTTATTTATTTGTTATAATTTAGTTTTTGGTATGTAATTTGTTTTAAGTTAGTAAAAACTGCAAGCAGTTTGGCCAGTTTTGGCATGCGCCCCTCTGATCACCTGGGTCAGGCTTAGGGTCAGGGTCAGGTTTAGGGTCAGGGGCTGTGTCTGTGGCATATGGCATCCTAGTCTTTGAACTGCAACACTTTATTCCTAGGATCTTACAGTTGATTGAATAATATTCATGCTCTTTTGAATGCAAATGTTTTTGCCTTTCAAATTGGGATTGAATTTGATTTGATCTTTATTTTCTGATCGATAGGCACAGTGTCTTGTATAGTTAATAAATGAAAATACAATCATATTCAAATGAGAAATGTAAATGGTTGTTGTATATGCATACACCCCTTTGTTTAGTCAAGCCTAAATGTGTTCCAGAAGTAAAATAGGACTTAACAAATCACATAAGTAACATGCACTCACTCAGTGAAATAAATCAGGTGTCAGTAATTGTTTTTAGGGCAGCTACAGTAAATTTGTTATAAAGTGCATTTGGGGGAATTAAAGCAAGTTTTGAGAATGAATGAAACCCTCAAAATCTGTAAGCTGGAACATAGATTCTCAAATGTTATTACAATTGTCTGTCAACCGCCCCAGTTCAGAATGTAAACTATTGAGTAGTTTACGGTGGGGTTGCACTTTAAAAATGCAGGGGTGAAACATGAGGAGTGTTGGTGGTTGTGATCAGTGTGACAGACTGGTTTGAGTTTGCTTCATTGAAGGAGGGGGAGAGCAGAGAGCTAGCGCCTAATCAGGAAGCTGTCCGAGGTGGGCAGGAGTGACAGACTGGGTTTGGGTGGTCAGGGAACTTGCCATGTCCCGGATTGCGCCCCTATTCCCCTGTATAGCTCACCCATTTGGACCGGAGTCCAATTGTCCCTGGTCAAGAAGTAGTGCTGGGGGAAGGGGAACACGGCGTGGGTCTGTGACCTGTAGGTCTTGGTGGTGAACGGCTCTTCTGGCTGTCAGGATGAACCGATCCATGTCCTGACCCATGGGTGGCAGAGGAGCGTCGGGGGCCATGAGGCCAGGCAACGCTCAGATCAATGGGACACCTGGCTGGGCCTCCAGACACAATTACCCCAGGCCAACAGGCAGCGGGCAGGAGATTAACTCCTCTTTTCTCCTCACTCCTAGTTCTAGCCTGGTCCAGTTGGTAGCCCGGCTGCAGTCATTTAGACAAGACGAAAAATCTATTGGGTTGCTGGCGTTGGAGGGGTTAACGTTTTAGACGAGCCTCCAGGCAATTAAAGAACACAGACGCTGGCCGTTGCTTTGCCGTGCCTCTTAATGTCTGTCTCTCATCGGTCAGAGGATTTTCTGTAGACAGTTTAAGTCTGCCCGCAAAGCCCTGAGCGAGATCAATATGTGAGTCTTCATATTAAAAATTAGATTTCTGTTGTACCCGTCGTAAAAACTTCACGTTTGCTCTTTTCGAGGCGGTGGCACAATGCGTGAACAATTTCATGGACTGTAGAAGTCGTTGTGTTTTCCCCAACACTGCCGGCTATTTCGATTCGTCTTTCTTACATTGGAAGTTGTCTACATGCTCTCTTAAGCGCTTTTAATACGCCCATTGTGAGCTGGGTAACCTTTTCCCATTTGCTCTGAGAAATAATAATCATAGATCATCCATGCTTTCTCCTTACTGACTCCTCCCGACTCCAGTTTCCTGCCAATCCCTCTCGCTTGGAAGGTCTCGTGGTCAATTTTTTTCATTGTGTCTGGCCTAATGACAGCAGCTCTCTCTCGTCCAATCATCTCTGGTAACCTGTGGTATTGGAGAGTAGCAGAGGTCAACTGTGATCCAAACGATCAGTGCTGTATGGGCCCCCTCGTCTTCACTAGTGCACCGTTTAGGTGATAGAGACCAGGATTGTTCCCACCGTCCAGTATTGATCCAATCCATTGGAGGAGAGGTCTGGAGGACTATTAGAGCTCTGCTTGTCAGGGCCTAGTCCTCTTGGTACCGTTGCAATATCATAATAATATAATATGTCTGGCACTACACCCCCCCCAGTGTTTTTAAAGCCTGCCATTAAGCTAGAGGCGCTTTGTTTGCTTCTTTTGTTGGTTGTGCGTTTGTGTGAGGACTAAAGCCCACCCTTTACTCAAGGCTGAGGGCCCTGTGGTAATCATATACAGGCAATGCTCAAAGGCGCGCCGCTCTTTAGATCCGACCGGCAGCTTTTCTTTTGTCAGTGACTCTTTCAGATTTGATGGCATGGAATTATAGCTGATGAGCATTGCATGAAATTTAATTAGAGTCTAAATGAATTGTCCAAAGGAGCGGAGAAGAAAGCCAAGGATTAGGAGAAAGTGGAGGATGAGAAGAAAACGGAGTACGAGAAGAAAGCGGCACTATGTCCCAAATATGCACTATTACCCAAATGCAGTGCCCTACCGCCCTTAGGGCCTCCGGTCAAAATAACGCCCTCTTTATGGAATACTTCGCCACTCAGGAAAGGTATATTGTATTCCACACATTTCTAGGGGACTGGATGTCTTCTGCAGCTTGGCCAGGTCTAATCGATAGTTGGTTACGCCTTGCTCCCAACACAGCCACGGACTGTGGGGGACGCCACAACACTCTGCCATCCCGTGTCACCCTGTCCCTGGGGAGCCTTACCCCCGTGTCACTCGGTTTGCCTCCGTCTTAATTTAGCCGTTTGTGTAATAACCTTTTGTGCAATTAGCATGCTTGGTTGCGCTAATGTGACAGAGGGGCGTTAATGGGGGCAGGCTCAGGATATGCTGATTGGGATACTTAACCTTTAGGAATAAGACGGTAAGTGACTCGGTATCACTCGTCAAAACATCCGGTCCTCTTCATTTGTTGATAGATGCTGCGAATTCTCCTGGATGCATGTCATTGGAATAATCAACTCTGGGTTGTAATTACAAATCGCTGAGCTTTTTTTATGCCCCACAAGGTTTTCTCTCTTACTCCAAACAGTTTTTTCTGTTGACATTGATTCTTGTTTAATAAATTACCCAACCAGATAAGCAGTTTGGCTGACAGCTTTTGTTTGCACTTAGTTTTTTCTTTTGAGGGCATCATCATTTATTGGCAAATGAAGCCGTTTCCCTATTTTTAACACACATGCCCCCCCCTCTTTTACTATGGAGAGAAAATACTGGTATTCTTATTTTATTTTAGATTGCAAGGCAATTCTACTTTAACAATTCTATTCTACTAATTTCACCACAGAGCTTAGATTTCATTCGCAATCCCATCACATATTTTCTGCAATTCAGCACATTTTGCCGTCTTCACTGGCAGTACCGGGAGTGGTTCTGCCGTATTGCCTTTCGCCTCCGGCTCTTCCCCAACCCAAACGTTTCCATCCCAAGTCCACTTCATCTGAAACTTGTAATCTGTCACCACCGCCAAGCACAAGTCCCGTCGGAGGCTGCGGCCAAGAGAACCACTGTCCGCCTTGTTTTCTCCCCCACGACACAGTAAGTGTGTGGTAGTTGGAGACCCACGGGTCGGACGGGAAGGTGGGATCATCGCGGTAATGACGGGTGAGGCGTTGCAGCGCTGACAGGTTGTCGGCCGCCTAACCGTCAGCGCCGGCCGCTGTGCTCTGACAGGCCTGGACCCCCGTCCGTGTTAATTGAGCCCGAAGAGCCTGGCTCACTTTTCCCAGCAGTCTATTGAAAAGGGAGAAAAAGACGGGCTTCCTGCAGTTCCTTGTCTTTCAGGCCTCTGCTGCTTGACGACGTTCTGATTAGATTCCAAAATGGCTGCCCGAAGCCTGTGTGACCTTGCGGGATCGGCTAAGTTTGGCAGGTGTTTCGGATTGTCTTGTAGCGTCACTTAAAAATTATTATAGTAATTAAGTGGGCACTGAATTCCGCTGGGCCTGTGTGACTGGAGAAGCTAGCCTCTCTCCTTGCTTTCAGCTGCAGTAACAGGCAAGAGCTCCACTGCAGTGTGAATTGGGCTGTCAGGTGTAATGAAGCTGCTAAATTATATAGTCATTAACTTATTTCTTACTTGTTTGAGTCAGAGAAACGGCGACATCAGGTTACTGAAATCAGGAAAAAGCACCTGAACAGTATTTCTTTTAATTGTAATTAATTGACCCATTTACTTGGACTCTGAACGTGGACGTGGATCCTTTCATAGAAAATAAAAATGAAGATTGAGGTCTAACCCACGGAATACCAACCACAGTGGTGAACCTCTGTCTCAAGATTAAGTAGCAGGAATGGCTTGTGTTCTGCAAAAGGTCATCGATTTTGTGTGAAATCGCTAGAAGATGTTTTGAGGCAATGTGGGAAAAAACTGCGCAAGGTCACTTCATTGAACACAAAAGGGAAGTGCATTGATGCGCGCAAACATTTGCTTGGACTAGATCGGACTCCTGTGCACATTTTTCGGAGCCTTGTGGCCAATGCCTTGTCGGTACTGTGGAAATTGTAGGATCCAAACGGGTTTCTGTTTCATTTACTCATCTTGCCGGATTTGTACGGTACATGCTGTCAAGCTTTCTTGAAGTTTCTCAGAGCAGAAACTTTTGTATGAGTCCACGATATCACGATTAAACCGGACTGTTTCTCTGCGGCCAGTTTACGTGGTCCACTTTAGGCCAAGGAAAATGCAGCATATTTCCTTATGCAAACTAAGGCTTCTATCTCACCTGCAAAAGCCAGGGAACTAATTCTGGATTAGTGCTAAGACCTCATCAGTGAAACAACTTGCCTTCCTTGGCACTGCCGGTGAACATAGCTGCAACATCATTCTATTTGAAGATAGGGCCACCTCTAACTGGAGTCTTTCACGTTTGGATTGAAGTGGAGCGGCTTTGGAACGGAAATAACATCATAAGATAGCGGAGCCTGTGCACTTTCTTTGTCACCCAGTTATGTCAGTAGAAGAGTTGGTTAGAAAGTGTGTCGCACATCCAAGTGGTTCTCAGTCATTTTTTGTGGGGACCTAAAGGGACCGACGTTTCAGTTTTTGCCGCGGTACTACGGAGCTGATTGAAATGACCAGCGAACACGTGCACCCAACATTGTCTTGAGGACCAGGATTTAGAAGCACGCCACTAGAATAGATCATGATGTACTTGTTTCTGGGGTTGAAATGATCTGTCTAACCCCCCCCCCCCCCCAGAACAATATGCTGCACACCTAAACCTCATTTTGAATGGGATTATAAACCTCATTTTGAATGGGATTATAAACCTCATTTTGAATGGGATTATAAACCTCATTTTGAATGGGATTATAAACCTCATTTTGAATGGGATTATAAACCTCCTTTTGAATGGGATTATGTATTCCAGGTTGACTGGGACAGGTAATTTTCAGACATGTATCTGATGCTGGTAAATGGCTGTTCAGCCTTTTTAATACCGATTTGTTTTCTGTGTCTTTAACAGGTACATGATGCTGATCAACGGGAAGAACGAAGTGTACATGATCGACCGAGACAACTCAGTGTTCCTCATAGCCAACCTAGAATTTCCCTTCCGGAAAGATCTCCGCGTTCACCTATCCAACACACTGCTAGATGGGGTAGGTTTAAGACAATCAAATGATGAATTTGTTTTATTCAGTTATCTCTTCCTCTGGCCCAGTCCCATATTTTCCCCTACACCCTATTGACTTGGAATATGGGCACACTTGCACCTAGGCTGACTGATTGGTCACACATGTCAAATCTTATAGGGTGCATTACACGTTTTAGAAGTTTACGCCAATTGTTTCAAAATGTAATATTCTGACCCTTTGCCGTAATGCTACTAATTGAGCTCAGATATGTTTTTAGTTATCCTTAAGATGTCACTAGAGTTTGACTTGAACTCATATTCAGTTGATTGGGGGTGATTTAGAAAGGAACACTTCAATCCATGAATCCCAAGGAACTTGCTTGTGTCGAATTGCGTTGAGGTGTTGATGTGGAAAGGTTCTCAAAACATTGCTAAAGCATATGAACAGTCGGCTCTATCATAAAATCTGGAACCACAAGACTCGGCCAAAGTAAGTAACCGGGAAAGAAGAAGAACCCACACTGCCGGTAGGATAACCATCTCTGCAGCATTCCGGGTCGTTATGGTCGAGTTGTCAGAACGAGATCACTCCCGGCTCTACTTCTGTCAAAAACAAGGTTCCGCTGATCGTCTGGCTTAAACTGTCCCTGTAGTAAAGCACGGCAGCGTCATGCTAAGGGGATGCTTCCTATCAGCAGGGGCTGGCAGACCAGTCAGGATTGGGGGAAGGTGTGAATGAGTCCCTGCTGGAAGCAACAGTAATCGTAGGTCTTTGCAGGCATCTTGTTTTCTATAATGGCGCTGTGATGCGGAAAACATATCACTGTGGTCAGCTGGCTGTCGTCACCTTGCACTGGTCTCAATAGACCTATGCTGATTCCCATCATCAGTGGGTTTATTTTGAAGGGATATCAACCCGGAAACGGAGGAACATTTTGTTCATATAGTGAATAGATAAACAGCCGTCGTTCGTTTAGTAATTATTATTTAAAGTAGTTACATTTCTTTTTTTCCTTTAATCCCGCCGATTGGCACACTCCGGGTGGAGTGTGTGTGGGACTGACACGGCGGTCGTCTCGGGTCGTCTCACGCCTGCACCGCTGCATACATCCAGCCCAGAGCGGTTTACTCTGCTGAACTGTCGATAGTAACTTTCCACAGTATCAGTGAGGTGTGAACAATGTGTTTGTGTGTGTGTGTGTGTGTGTGTGTGGTCTTTTGAGTGAGTGTTGTCTTTTGAGTGAGTGTTGTCTTTTGAGTGAGTGTTGTCTTTTGAGTGTGTGTTGTCTTTTGAGTGACTGTTGTCTTTTGAGTGAGTGTTGTGTTTTGAGTGAGTGTTGTCTTTTGAGTGTGTGTTGTCTTTTGAGTGACTGTTGTCTTTTGAGTGAGTGTTGTCTTGTTTTTGTCTGCGTTCGGTACTGTCTCTCGAGTAAATAGTTGATGAGGGAAATTCCTTTAAAGCGGGGATTCAGCCTGCTGACCACTTATGTGTTAGCTGATAAAACATTTCTTAAGGTGCATACAATTTTCATGTGTTCCCCAGCGGTCTGACTTAAGCGGGTCTCACAAGTGGCAGACACTGCTGGCTCAGGGCAACTGTCTAATCAATGCAGCATTGACGGCTTTCCACCATAACACAAACCCAACATAACGTCTGGTATTTTACTTTCAGCACCACAGCCTGTCACTACCTATCTTTCTGTTGCATGTTTTGTCAGTATTCAGAAAAGGATTACATAAAATGCTATATAGTGCCGGTATATAACGAACACACACCAGTCACATACTCACTGGCCACCTGAAAGCCTAACTGCAACAGCATTTATGCTATTGGGAAGAAAAAACATTGGAGCATAGATTTGATTTCTTCACTTATTCTGCCATCTGGAACATTGTTAAACTAAATAAACATCCTTAAATGAGTAGGTAGGTCCAAACGTTTGACTGGTACTTAATAGCTAATGAATTATCAAATAAGTACATACATACAACAGCATGTGGAGATAATGAAGGTGTCTGAATATTTTCTGAAAGCACTGTATGTAGGTACTGGTAGTTTGGCAGTTAACATACTTACCTACCCCACAATATGATACTCACAGGAGTGTTTCTCATGTTATAAACCTCTATGCTCCCTTTGTAACCCCCCTTCTCTTCTTCCATCCTTCTAACCCTTCCTCTCTCCCTCCTCCTGGCTTCCCCTCCCCTTTCTTTCTTCTAATTTTCCATCCCTCCCGTTCTCCAGTCTCTCTTTCCTTCCCTCCCTCCCTTCCGTTCTCCAGTCTCTCTTTCCTTCCCTTCCCTCCCTCTTCTCCCTCCATCGTTCCCTCTTTTTCTCCCTCACGTTTTTTTACCTTTCTTTCGCTAACTCTTCCCTCATCCTTTTCCGTCCCCCTCCCTTCCTCATCGTCACCCTCCTTCGTCTTCTTCCACCGCGCTCCAACGCTTCCTCCTCTCTGGCCCCCGACACCGCAGTGACATAACATCTTTGTGAAACCCAGTCATGTGTCAGTAGGGCCTCTGCCCAGCTCAGATGCACCAGATTCCCAACTCCTGTTATTGAATAATGAATGTCTGAATCTATTTCTGCCCCCATTTGCCAGTTCCCTCCCTGGCCCCTAGGTACCCCTGAGGAGACGCAGCTGGCTCCACTGCGAACGCTTCTTTTTTTAATTCAGCACCTTGCGTAAATTGTTTTTGCATACTCGTCTATTTCACACTCGTCCTCGAGATCTGTGTCTCTGCTGTCTCCGTGTTGGTCTCTGTCTCCGTGTTGGTCTCTGTCTCCGTGT
>JACXGK010000569.1:68031-101682 GCA_016801125.1 Novumbra hubbsi
GTTCTCTGTCTCCGTGTTGGTCTCTGTCTCCGTGTTGGTCTCTGTCTCCGCGTTGGTCTCTGTCTCCGTGTTGGTCTCCGTGTTGGTCTCCGTGTTGGTCTCCGTGTTGGTCTCCGTGTTGGTCTCCGTGTTGGTCTCTGTGTTGGTCTCTGTCTTCGTGTTGGTCTCTGTCTCCGCGTTGGTCTCTGTCTTCGCGTTGGTCTCTGTCTCCGCGTTGGTCTCTGTCTCCGCGTTGGTCTCTGTCTCCGCGTTGGTCTCTGTCTCCGTGTTGGTCTCTGTGTTGGTCTCTGTGTTGGTCTCTGTCTCCGCGTTGGTCTTTGTCTCCGTGTTGGTCTCCCTAAACTCCCCCGTCTGTCTCTCGTTCCCACAGGAGATGATCATCGACAAGGTGAACGGCCACCCAGTCCCGCGATACCTGATCTATGACATCATCAAATTCAACGTGAGTAGCGCCCATGCCCGTCTGAGAACGAGTGGCCCCTTGGGGTGTTGCTTCTGTCATGCCCACGCTGACCCCTAGGTGCCAGGCTGGAGTGTCGGTCAGTCTACGTTCACCGGCGGGACGTCAGCAGTCCCTCTG
Organism: Novumbra hubbsi; assembly: GCA_016801125.1. Classification (NCBI taxonomy): domain Eukaryota; kingdom Metazoa; phylum Chordata; class Actinopteri; order Esociformes; family Umbridae; genus Novumbra; species Novumbra hubbsi. The sequence continues at coordinate 68,612 of JACXGK010000569.1, forward strand.
CCCTTACTGTTCTCTCTGCTGCTTTCTGAAGTGAGCCAGTGCCGTGACCTCCTGGACACTGAGAGATATGGAAGCTCATCCGACCTGTGCTTGGGGTAGAGGGTTAGAGGAAGAAGTCCCATTTGGAATTAATATACTGTGGTTAATGGGATGTAATGAGTATTAAGAGATTTTAATTGGATCTCTAGGGGCGGAGGTCTTCTTGGAGATGGTGAGTAGGGAGAACATCAACTAAGCTTTCAGTTCACTAGGCTACATCTGCCTCCAGTCCAATGGTGGAGCTTCCACAGTTTACCTTTAACAGGGATTCGTTTTGAATCTCGATGCCGATCATCCACTTAATCTTGTAGTTTTAGCACACGTTTGTTTTAGTTAGTCATATGCCAGCTGTTCGTCTGTAGAACTTGGTTTATTTTAGAATACATTTGGATTTCACCCCTGTTTTAAAATAGCAATGGTTATGACCATTTCTACCACTCTGCAATAACTTTTCACTTTATCAAACCCTGACTACGTCACAGCTTGTGAAAATAACTGCTTTGCTTTCATCTTTACTCTATAGATGTAGAAATGGTCAATAGCACAGAGTGTTCTGATGCTAATCTGGGCAATCAAGTGTACACCATGACTAAGCCCATAGTATATTTCTGTTCTGTAACAAGTGAATAGTCAAGCTTCCGAGGGTGCGCTGCTTCACAAACTTGCCCTGTGCCCTAACCTGTGCCCTAACCTGTGTCCTAACCTGTGTCCTAACCTGTGTCCTAACCTGTGTCCTAACCTGTGTCCTAACCTGTGTCCTAACCTGTGTCCTAACCTGTGTCCTAACTTGTGTCCTAACCTGTGCCCTAACCACTTTTGGTTCCTGTGGATCCACCCCCCAGGCTGATTATGGTGCTGCTTGGTGGGTCTTCAGCAAAGAGCTTCGTTTTATTCTTTAACTTTTATTTTATTAACTATTTTGAGGTGCCTTTGTTTTGCAAAGGGAAATTCTAGTTTGCAAGGGCCTGATTGATGCCTCTCTGTGAATCGTCACATCCCTAGCGTAGTTCTGTGGGGCGCTGACATCCTGGCCGTGGTCCGTGCCGGTGGCCAGCAGCCACGCTCGTCAACCGGACTGATGAATGCTGACTGGGAGGGAAGTACTGGAGTGCCGTCCGCCTGACCCCCCTCTGGGCGTTCAGCTGTCTGAGCAGCCAGCCAACATGCAGGGCTCAGTGAACGCATAAATATCCAGGACCCTTTGCAAGCAGGGTCCCTCTCAAGCGCAAACAGTTGAGGAGAAATTCCACCGTTTTCGTAAAAACATTTTTGAATATTTCTAGTGCTCAACTCCTTGGTCACAAACACATTTTCTGAAACAATGTTTTTTTTAACACAGGTTTCATATACTAACTACTGAAGACAGGGCTCATTGAGCTTGATGGTTTTCCCCTTGACTGAAACTAATTATGATAAATTCACGGGTAATTAGCTACAGGGACGATAGTTGCCACTGAGATATTTGGTACCGAAGACTAAGACTGCGTCCCAAATTGCGTTTGTTTCCTATATGGTGCGCAGATTCTGATCAGAGCGGTTTGAGCGCAGTAGTGCACTGTGTAGGGAATAGGGTACGATTTGGTACCTGCATTCTTGATTATGTATTCACTTGTTTCATCCACATCACTTATTTTCACTGAGCTGTGAGATTGCTGCTGTTTCTTTCTCTGGGAAATGTCCTATATGGCTCTGTTAAGAGCCCAAGGGAAACAAGACGGTGGCAAAGGCTATTAACAGGTTATGTTCCTACTGATGTTTATGGAACTTTGCTTATGCTGAAGCCAATCTCCTATCTCCGAAATCCATACTGCAAAAAAATGCCTGCATTAACTGAAAAACATTTCTTTTTACCTGAAAGGTAGAGGCTCCAAACGTAATTTTCAGTAACGACCTGAAAGTAATTAGGTTTTTCTTACTTAAGGACAGAAAAGTAGATTTGTCATGTTGCTTAGATCTAACATCCATTCAACTACTGAATGTAAGCTCCTCTAACCATTATGTTTCCCTGCTTGCTGCACATATGTGCCGCCGTTTTTAGGAGGTATCGTTTGATATACTAATATTTTGGTTGGAGCCATCAGTTGTAATATTAAGTCAACCAGGTGAGCAAACATATTTCAAATATCCTATTTATCTAGTGTGGACTACTTATTGAACAATACCATTCACATATAGCAGCATATACACTGAGAGAAACCTATTTTTGCAGTTTATGGACTAAACTTTGTTTATACCTGAAAGTTAAGTTGTACAACATCAAGCATAACCTTTCCCTTTGGCCTTTTTATTATTCAGTGTTTAAATTAGAAACAGTCTAGTTCTTTTTAGTTAATAACTGGATTTTGTAAATTGTCCTCACATGGCTGTGTTTTTCCAAACAATACCCCAAAGTTACGCTTTTTCTTAGTATCTAACATAATATCTAGAAGAGAGCCTATTATTACATAATTGCCTATGCAAAACATTAGGTTACTTTTAAATCCATGGGCAATCAGCATCTACCTTCAGCCTTTAACGTAATCTCTGTTATTGATCAAAGATTTAGGTTAATCTCAGCTGAGAAATGCGAGTAGTTTTAGTATTTTGGGGTTCTACAAGGTCAGGCTTCTGGTTAGGTTTACAAAACACAACGTGGGAAATGTCATATGGATATTTTCTCAGTAACAAAATAATGCAGAATATGCCAAAGAAAAAACATGTATTGTTAAGTTAATAAAACCACCTTCTAAACACAATGACTACTACTTCTAACAGTTACTACAGCAAAGATTCCATGCTTGTTGCCCAGATGTCACGGGCCATGTCATAAGAATGAAGATTTAGAGTTCTGCTGACAGAACGTAGGGTGTCAGCTACAAGTTCTACAGACAGAACATAGGGTGTCAGATTTGGGTTCTGCAGACAGAACGTAGTGTTGATATGAGGCAGAAAAACCATGTCTGTTGAATATGGGCTCTGACCTGTGTTATATTCCCAAATGAATATGATGCGCTTAATTGCTTGATACTTGTTACTTGTGTAATCCATGACTCGCACACCATAATCAAGCCTGATCTCCAATGGCGATTAGACAACCTGGCAGGCTGGTGCCAGGAAAACAACAACCCCCTCCACCCCAGTAAAACAGTTGAGGTGATTATGGCTCGCAGGGAATGGCGAGAACGGCCCTGGTCCAACCGAGATTAAGTGGAAAGGGAGCTCCGAGTTCCTTTGCGTTCACAGCACCAACAAACTACTATGATCCACTCAGCCAGTCCGTAATGAAGAGAGTCTGACGGGTCTACAAGGAACACAGACCACACCGGCGGTTTCATGCGCAGCGGAATCTGTTTGGGCCCCATTTGGCCGTAGCCTTTTGAGGGGAGTGGAGGACGAGACCGAGCTCAGTTGGGAGGTTTGTCCAGTAGCGTCTCAGTTTGTGTTCCGTGTTTTTTGGTGTCATTGTTCACGAACGGTGGCACGATAGAAGTATTAGGGGAAAAAGACATAAAACAATATGCTGATGGAGGGGAAGTGGTGAGCACACCGTTTGCAGCATTTACCCATGTCTGTTAGAGATGTTTTCATGACACTGTAGTCAACAGTAATTCATAATCTCTTAAGTAAAAAAAGAGTTCTGGTAGCAGCCGTTATAAAGTGTTCTGGTCTGAGAGTGAATGCATACAGGGTCAGTCCAGTTCAAGTGTTAAACGCTCCAATGGCTGACAAATGAGAAATCAGACTGTTGATGTGGCATTTCATTCAACCCCCTTAAAAGTCTGCGTTTCATCCTGAGGGGATGCATGACACCTTTGGGCCTGTGCGTTGTTTTTTTACAATGGTGAAAGCGTCTGTCAGGCACATGTGCAGGTGGGAAGCTTGGCCTCAAAGATTTCTCAACTGGCCACTTTTAGGGCTTTGTTGTGCCAAGCGGTTTCTGCCCCAGGCAGCTGGGCTGGATGTTCCCTTCACCGGCGTGGCATTGATTGTCCGTGACGAGGGCTCAACGCCAAGGAACTTTAAACTGCTGTCTAGAGGTACGGGGTTGTCAGTTTGCCCCGCTTCATTCTGTTATGGTACATTACGTCTTCCACCATCCTACGCGATACCACAGCGCCAGTCCTCGTGGTGTTCTGTGTGCCTTTCCAAAATGCAACACTGCTCGTCCCGAACCGCCACCCGGACACTATTTTCTGCTCTTGCCAGAGGTTATGAAATAAAGCTTGTTTTTGTTTCCCTGGAACGGCCCTTTCGGTGTCGGCTCCTGACGCAAAACCCCACCGCTTGTCACCCGCAGACTGGAGAGAGTAGAAGGGTACGTGTCATGATAAAGACACCGTGTCACTGTGGATTAGCCTCCCGACTGCTTCCATTTTGTCAAAGGTTTTATAATGAATAGTCATTAACTTTAAATTTAGTAGGCAGTTGCACATGTTCTAGCGTTTTTCTTGGATTGTTTCCCCAGTGGTTGCTATTCCGGTGTTTCATTTGGGTGTCTATTAATGTCTTACATTGGGCATATATTGTATTTTGGGGTAATTTTGACATGTCAAGCCAGCGATGTGCTATTTTGTAACTGATACATAAGGATCGGTCACGACCGTCTCAAATCAACTCTCTTGTGCTGATGCTAAATGCTACTCTGGTAGAGATACTTATAAACAAAAGGTGTTGATGTTGGTAATGCAGTTATTATAATTCCTAATGTGAACCGGACATGGTTACTGTTGCCTGGTTTTTATCGCAGGTATAGGAACATGGTAAGCAGTTACGGTGCCTGTAATTTGTATTTTCACAGCCTATTCATCAAAACCCAGCCCTTTTCTGCAAAAACCCATTTTGCGTCCGTCATTTCGGGTTGTGAAAAAGTCTTCAAACCTACAATACTTCTGCATGCCCTTGAAATCTCTGCTGCTTTTGGCTTGTTGGAACGGAGCCCTAGGTGCCACAGAAATTCTGTTTGTGTTAAATACTGTTTGTTTGTGTGTGTGTGTGTTTTAGGTCTGTGGGAGTAAACAAATGCTCAGAAAAATACCACTGCATGTCTGCTTCGTAGGCCTCGCTAACTAGCGTGTCGTGCCTGCTGAGGTAACTGGTCTGTAGGCGTTTGAAGCCCTGCGTCACCTCCATTCCGTTCCGCCTCGGTGACTAGTCACCCGGTGGCTACAGCGAGTGGCGTAGCATGGTAGGGCAGATCTCGTCCTAAATATAGAGCCAGGCCTTGGCCCGGCACACGTCACGTCACGTTGGCGGAGTCTCGTGTGCCGGGGTGCGTGCGTTAAGGAGGGGGTGGGGGTCTGCCGACGTGTGGATCTGTGGGTGTGCAGTATTTTGGCACCAAGCGGGGTGGGGAGCCTCGCTAGTTTTCGAATGCCTCTGCCCTGCTTCACCCTAGGGTTTGACGGTGCAACCTTGACATTTCCAAGGCAGGGGCCTTTCTCCTAAGGTCACCGCGGCTCCCTGCAGGCCTCAGGGGGACGTTTGGGGGATTTATTTTGCTAGCTGTAACGGGATCTGGTGTGTGACGGCCATAGAACTCCACCGTTGTTGTTCCAGCCTTTTTCAAAGAGCTACAAAGCCTCCTACTGACACAAGGACCCGCGGGGAGCCTTTGTGTTATGCTGACGGTGACAACATCTGTTGACTCTGTTCACAATGTTTTTCATCCCACTGAAGGCCTCCTTGTTGAGGAGGCTCTTCTATGTCTTCACCGCCATGCTCCATTTTCTTAATTCTTTTTACGATGGCACATTCGTGTTTTGCACTTTCTTGGTGGATCTTTAAGAATTAATGCGTGACTATTTTTACATGGGGCTGTATATGCCGTATGTGCGTTTTCCCCGTTGAGCTCTTATGAATTCCTCGACATTTGCATTTTACATTTAAGCCATTTAGCAAAAGCTCTTATCCAGAGCGACTTAAAAGTGGCGAGTGCATGCGTTTTCATTACTTTGTCAAATTGGGCCCTGGTGGGAATCAAACCCACAATCCTGGCATTGCAAGAGCCATGTTCCACCAACTGAGCCACAGGGTTCCACAGGGCTTTTTTACCGCACAGCATATATAGAGGAGTTTGGCAATTTCCATGTTGAGGAAACCTTCTCCTATGGTTATCTAGTCTATCCAATTAATTCTGTATACTGAGGCGATAAGACTTTTTGCGTGGGATTAATTGAATTTGGTTATTTTGCTTCCTGCGTTAATTTGACATGCTCCTATTAATCAGTTGTTTTGCATAATTTCATTCTTGCCTTTTCCGACTACGAACACGATGCCTTGGCTAACTTACTCCTGTTGCCACTTTCCCCACGCAGGGCGAACTTTCAAAATGTCTGCGTGACGATCTTAGTAGAGCATAACAGGAGTGCAGGCGAAGGGTGGCATGTCTTGCTCTAGCCCGCCACTGGCAGCTCTACCTGAAGAGAGTCTGAAGGGAATACTGCGCGGGCACAGAATAACTGGTTTTAATTACTTCTATCTGTCTCACAAGTCTACCTGGCTCTCCGATGACACGTCTGACAGACGGTTTTAAAATTGGTCGGGCCGCGATGCCACTTGTGCTTCCAGAGACTTGAAGTGTTGCCCCGAATTGGATTTAATTTCCCCGTCTGTCCGTCCAGTGATGCATTGTGGTTTGTTGTAAAACAAGCAGAAAGGGCATCGGCCTGAACGACAAGTCTAGCCAGACCGTTTGATCTCACATTTAACACCACTCCTCCTTGCCTCCGACCGAAGTTTAATAAGGTTCTATTTAATTGGGCCAAGTTCCTTCAAAAGCTTTTTGTCTTCCGATTGTTGTTCTACAAATGACCTGTCAGGGTTTAAGTGTTCTGATCAGGACTCGGTTGGGTCTCTTATTCATTCCAGGAGCTGCTGGGATTTAAAGAACATTCTAATTATTTGCACCCAGAATGTAATTGGAGTTTTCTGTGGCTGCACATTGAGAATGAGCATAACCAATTTAATTCAAATCGCAAGGAATCTTAAAATAAAATGACTAAATTCCCTGCATATGCTGGGGGTTCATGTATTTTCCCCGTTCACACCCTCCATTTAAATATAGCTATAATTTGATTTGCCCTCACAAAGCCTTGCTGTCGTTGCCGGGTCTACCAGGAACCGACAAAAGTGTGTTCAGGTTTTGTTTTCTTCTGCATCCCTCACGGCACCCTGTTAAAGTACACTGCATCTAACCAGAGGTTCCAAACCTTGGTTAAAGGTAGAGCACTGCATCGGGTATAGGTTGACATTTGAGACACCTCCAGGCGTTGACAAATGTCCCAGTATCTTCCTCTGTTAATGTTTTAATGCAGCCGTTGAAGTGCTTGTCTGTCTAAAGTTTAATCAAACAGCTCTATAACGAGCCCTCAAAGTGGCGTACCTGAGAAGTGTGGTGTTAGTCCCCGAGTTGTTTTCTCCAACGTTGTTTGACTATCTTAGCCTGGTTCGTATTCATCCTGCCTGGCTCTGTCCAGTTTGACTATCTTAGCCTGGTTCGTATTCATCCTGCCTGGCTCTGTCCAGTTTGACTATCTTAGCCTGGGTCGTATTCATCTTGCCTGGCTGTGTCCGGTTTGACTATCTTAGCCTGGTTCGTATTCATCCTGCCTGGCTCTGTCCAGTTTGACTATCTTAGCCTGGGTTGTATTCATCCTGCCTGGCTCTGTCCAGTTTGACTATCTTAGCCTGGGTCGTATTCATCTTGCCTGGCTGTGTCCAGTTTGACTATCTTAGCCTGGGTCATATTCATCCTGCCTGGCTGTGTCCAGTTTGACTATCTTAGCCTGGGTCGTATTCATCCTGCCTGGCTGTGTCCAGTTTGACTATCTTAGCCTGGGTCATATTCATCCTGCCTGGCTGTGTCCAGTTTGACTATCTTAGCCTGGGTCGTATTCATCCTGCCTGGCTGTGTCCAGTTTGACTATCTTAGCCTGGGGCGTATTCATCCTGCCTGGCTGTGTCCAGTTTGACTATCTTAGCCTGGGGCGTATTCATTAGCGCTCCATGTAGTTGTCTTCCATTGGATGACGTCAATATCTCATCCCCGAAGCATGTCAATGAACTGACAACTCTGATGGCAGACAGTGGGCTCAAAGCAACCCCGGAAAAATAAGTAATTATTGTTTAGCAAGTTAAAATTGCAAATAAATTCCCAGGGGTTTGCAAGACATACCGTGACAAAGTATTAACCAATTTTCTGATCTTCTGTAATTATTTCAGACCTTAAAAAAGGCAATATGATGAAGGAAGCCAGAGTATAAAAAATAATATCCAATAATTCAGAACATCAAATCTGAATGGGGCAAATACTTTTCAGCTGGCATCAAATGTTACAGCAATCCACCCGAGAGGCTCTCCTTTTTCTCAGAAGCTGTGTGAAAAAAATGGGTGTTCTGGACATTAGACAAGTCCCGTTGGCATGGCGACCTTGATAAAATGTGCTTGTTAACCTGTAGCTCCTGGAGCTCTACGTTTCACATGGCTTTTGGGCGGAGTTTGGACTGTTCCACCAATCTTCATACTTCTAAAGGGATCTTTTGTTGTCCTAATGAATTCTTCTTTTTATTTTTAAAGCAAAATGTCATATTTGAATAACTGTCCACACTCTTAAGCTAACGCTTGGTGGAAGCACATTTTTCTGCAAATACAGCTGTAGGTCTTTTGGGAAAGAGCTTTATGAAATTTGGATGCATAAAGTTTATGGCTTGACTGTTGACTTCTCTTTTTTTTTTTTTTTACTGCTGTTATGTTTCTATGTAAGCGGCAATTAACTGGAAGTCATGAAACCCTCTCTTTTTTCTATAATGTGACTGTGCCACTTGAGGACATTTACTTTTTTTATTCTTTAGCCACCATTCAGTCTCTGTACTGGATCCTCCCCTTTGGACAGGACAGCCTGATTAGGGCACAGTGTTAATGGTGCCAAATGTTAATAATTGTCTTCATTGTGCTCCTTAGGAAATTCGCTTTTTTATGTTTTTATACCCATTCCCTGGGCTTCTTCCTTCCACAGATTTGTTCATTAGTTCTTTGGAGAGCATTTTGGTTCCCCACGGTTAAGCGTTTGATTTGCAATTTACTCCCCAACAGACATTCCTCAATTACTCCTGAAATCAAGTGAATCACCACAATTTAACACAGATGGAGGCCAATTAACTTGGTGTGAGATATTGATAATTGGGAAGTTTGTCTTGAAGTATATTCTGTGTTTCTGTCCAAGAAAACAAATGTTCTTCTTTGAAACCCATCTCGGACCACTGACGCCAATTACATCCCCAAGCTGGCCTTGGTCCGGACCAGATGTGCTGCCGTGAACCAAAAGGATTAAATCAGCGCATGCTTATGTAACTGGCCCGATTTGGTTCTTCCTCTCAGTCAGCTGAACGGCAGTCACAGACTCCACTGGAGTAAATTCGCCGGGATGCTCTAATTGGTTAATAACTTGTTTCTTACTTGGTTTTCTCTGACTGATGTTACAAAAATGTTTACGTAATCACACGTGTAATCATAATATTACACACAGACTCCCTATTTAGTATGATCTTTTCTGGGACAATTAGGCCTGTTCTTTGTTTGTTCTAAAAAGCGTTGCGTGCCTGGCATATGGTGGAGAGAGGATGGTACAAAAGTTGAATGCCATTTGCCATGAGGCTCCACTAGACAACCGTCTCGGTCCATGGAAAGATTTGGTTTCTCCTCAAAGCATGACGCAGTTTGTAGAGTTAATACCTTTTTTAAGTCCCTTTGGACTATTGATGATGATGAGGAAGAACACAACCATTGGTTTTCTTACCATTGGAAACAATATTATCCATACTGAATACATATCATTCACAGCCTGTTTCAACAAAGACAGTTATAATATCTTACCAGATGGCAAAGTGGAAAATAACTTTACCTTTTAAGGGTTTTCCCTCTGCTCAAATGTCTTTCGCAAGTGTAAATTAATAGGTAACGTAACGAAATAACAAAGCGATCTTCGAAAAGACCCTGCCTTTTGGTTTTCTTGTTTATAGGCGTTTTTGGAGGCTGTCTTGCGTGGCTTAGGCCGGACCGGGTCAAGAACTGTCGGCTCTAGCTGCCCTGGGAGAAAGGAACCATCTTTCTTCTCAACCCCTTTTGTCTTGTTTTTCCTGTATTTCTTCAGTTCAGTAGTTCACCGTTATTTAGACCTACACTGTTGCCATGGCACTGGATTGGCAGCTCGTAACCTTGTCATATCTGAACAGTCTGTCTGGAAGACGATGTGAAACAGTGGATTTTGTTTGAAAGGGAAATCATTCGAATGCATTTGCATTCACTGTGGCGATGAACCGCAAGGGGAGATCACGCCTCCCTCTGATTGACGTTGTGTCAGTTATTCAGGTTGTGCATTTAAAGCCTGAATGCTGGATGTTCGGCAGTGATTCATTTGTCTGTTTTGTGTTGGTTCTTCAGGGTCAGCCCGTTGGCCAGTGTGATTTCAAAATCCGCTTGCTGTGCATAGAGAAGGAGATCATCTCGCCTCGTTTGGAGAAGATGAAGATGGGACAGATTGACAAGACCAAGGAGCCCTTCAGCGTCAGGAACAAGCCCTTCTTTGACCTCCACGCAGCACGAAAGGTAACGCACTGCACTGTGGGAGGTAACGCACTGCACTGTGGGAGGTGACGCACTGCACTGTGGGAGGTAACGCACTGCACTGTGGGAGGTAACGCGCTGCACTGTGGGAGGTAACGCGCTGCACTGTGGGAGGTAACGCGCTGCACTGTGGGAGGTAACGCGCTGCACTGTGGGAGGTAACGCCCTGCACTGTGGGAGGTAACGCCCTGCACTGTGGGAGGTAACGCACTGCGCTGTGGGAGGTAACCACTGCGCTGTGGGAGGTAACGCACTACACTTTGGGAGGTAACGCACTGCGCTGTGGCACTGTACAAGGTCTACACGTCCGGATAGGTGAACTTCAGTCCTAGTAAATGTTTTCTCCTTTTGAACAAGATACACATTAATGCCCTCTCATCCAGCGGTAGAGGGTACATTTGCTTCCCACGCTGTTCCGCTTATTTGAGTTCCTGTGGCTTGCAATGTTTCCACTGTAGATTGACCGCTCTAAAAGGGGCTTCGATTCCTGTGTTTCCATTAAAGAAAGAATGATCTGTGCTTGATAAATACTTGAAATAATCAATTATCACTTTAAAGTAAAATACTTGAGGCTCCGCTATGAACCATCTACATGTGTTTGGTTCGTCACTGGACGGGGGGGTGGGACAGCTATGTGTACATTAGAAGCTGATTCAAACCGACTCTTAAAAGTCCATAACTATATATAAAGTATGTTTTCATGATACTGGGTGTGTGCGACTTTGCATTAACCTCCCTCATCTGGTCAACAACACATTTTAGACCCCAGAAAATGTACAAAAGAACATTGAATTTAACAATCCGGATGACGGCCACCCCTGGTTTAGAGTGTACCCTGAATCCCTGATTTTGTACATAAAACTTGTTTCTTATTTTGAGCTTGAGCAAAGCGTGTAACTCTGGATGACAGCGTCCGCTGAATTACTGAAATGTAAAATGCATAAATTAAGGACAAATAAACGGGGCAGTTCGATGGGCAGAGAATGTGCCTAATATTCTAAATGCATCCGTCTGTCTAGGGGTGCATTTGTGTTTGTGGACGCTGTCCTGCTGCTGACGATGCAGAGTGCTTTTGTTCTCCAGAAGACATTAGCCCCTACTCAGCAGGGACCTACACACCCTCTTTGCTGTGGCTCCGTCGAGGGGCGTTGAGCACTTATCCGCATCTTCCCTGTGCCTGATCAGCATGGAGCTCTGCACCTGCCTATTACATGCAGTAGCTGAACCCCCCGTCATCCTCTGGTCATTGTGGGATCTAGTTAACATCACAGGTCTCTTTGTTGTGGAGCCCGTTTTTCACTCGTTATTTGCTCGCCCATGAATGACTGCGGTAACCCCATACACCCACCCGCCCCTGTTCCGACCCCTTCAGCCCCTTTATGACATTTATCACCCACTCTCGTGTTAACGGGACAACAACCAGGATATTCCAGAGATGAAGTCATCGGAATCATGCATGCCTCATTCACTGTGCCTTTGTTCGGGTGCGGAGGCCATCTGCTCTGCATACAGCCATATCTCTGTTATAGCAGACATGAAACGGAGGGGGGGGGGGGTTGGAATCTGCACATCCAATCACTGTAGCGTAGCATTCCACTTGATGGCATGTTGGCCGTGAAAGCCAGCTAGATTGTGTCCCAACTCCTATCGCACTCAAGTTTCCATCTTATCTCGTGTAATGTGCAATCTTGCCCTCAGATAGTATGATACGGACTGCGTGCTTTTATTTTGTAAAATTGTTTTGTATTGGCCTTGATAGGATTTATGGAGTTGCGTTGGGTTTTAGAATTTGCCGCACAAAAGTGGACAGTGATGAGACTGGAAATGTCCTGCTTGGAGGCAAGAAAGCATTTGCTGAGTGGAAGATGATGCTTTAAATTAGATTAGCCTTAGCTCTGGTCTGAGTTAAAGGGCCCATTAGAAGACTGGAGTCTGAGAGAGGGTTCAGTCTGAGGCGATTAGGAGCCCCGGTCATTTGGAATTGCTGACCGAATATGCGGAAAAGATCTGAACTTAATGAAGAGTGTGACTGAATGTTCTTTCACACCAACTAGAGACACTTTAACGATAATGATAGTTTGGGATTTTCTACTGAACAGAAACACCCCACCGTAATTGAAGTTAACTCATTTTGTGTTGGCTCTATACTGATACTGTGATGATGAGTTTGAATGGGATTTGAATTGATACTGTGAATATGGGGTTGAAGTGGGTTTGAAATGATACAGTGAGTATTGGGTTAAAGTGGATTTAAATGTTAGAGGGAATATTAGGGTAAGTGGATCTGAAATGATACCGAGAATATGTGGTTAAAGTGGATTAGAAATAATACAGTAAGTATTGGGTGAAAGATTGACAAGGTTCCCTCTATTATTGTAATTGTATTTGAGAACACATTGATGGCAAAGAAGCCCTCTTCGACTTGTTGTGGGATCACGCTATGTTGTTGCTGTCTGTTTTAGTTGGAATCAATTGGCTCATACGATTTACAATTTCCTCGTATATTAAAAAAAATTCAGTGTAGACAAGCAAGTCTACCACTTGGCAGCGCGTGTGTGTGTGTGTGTGTGCGCGCGTGCGTGCGCGCGCATGGTCAGCCAACGTAATCAGATTGTCATATCGATAAATCTCCCACTTGGCGTGGAAATCATCCGTTGCAATTTTGAACGTACCTTTCGGGAAAATATGAACATCACTTTCTATATTTCGCCAGCTCAAGCGCAAATGTCATGAAAATAAGAAATATCTAAGTTCTGCTTTTCCTTCCCCTCCAAAGGTGCTTGAAATGCCTTCTAAACATAGCACCAATCCCATTACAAAAGCCTACTGTGGGATTCAACCATATAAATAATTATAATTACTGATGCCATTTGGCCTCAATTCATATAACTGATGTCTACGTCTCATCTGCCGCAGGGAAGCCATTCAAGTGTCTATAAACTCGTTACAACTTTGTCGTCAGGTAAAACGTTTGTCCCGCTGTAAACAACACAGCTTGTAATTTTTTTCTCAAATTCTGCCAAATGATTTTGTATGTTTAACATCGGTTTGATATTAAAATGCTGTTGTTGAATTCTCTACAGTGCCCATTAGACTTTCATCCTTTGTCTGGGTTGGGTTGAACGTGTTTCATACCTCCCTACGCACCTGGGGTATCAGATTCTTACATACCGTTTCCCGGGGGGGGGGGACAGGGAGTTGTGCTCAAAGCAGGCTCTGTATGGCAATAAATCCATCCGGTCACAGAGCACTCTGTTCATAGAAATAGTTGGTTGGAAATGGTCCAGAACTGCTCAAAGGCTGGATCATATACATAATACATAGATGCGTCAGGCCCTGGTTTGTTAGTTTCATTGTCTAATGTAATCTTTACAAGAAACGTTGCAGCAGAACACTCACCTGAAGGCATTTTTTACTTCTGTCTAAGCTTAAAGAAACGGTTTCTCGGATTGTTCTGGTGAAGTGCAATAACTGTGAGATCACTTTCGATAACTTTCCAGTAATGTTGGCAATGTTGAAGGAACAATCAAATGATGCTCCCTGACTCAGATTGCAATTAATAACGGCCAGTTTCGTGTAGCGGTGGGAATGCTGGGTTATGTCCAAACAAAAGAACTACGGGGTCTTTTTATTGCTCAATGGCACAGGAGTGGATTGTATTGAATTGTATTTCAATGCATTGAAAACATTTTGCACACCTAATGTTTTTTAACTCAAAATCTTATCTTTTTTTATTGTCATTTTATGTTGCACCTAATCCATATATTTTTTGTGTATATACACAGAGTAGTTTCATATTTTATTATCAACAAATGTTGTGAAAAGTACAATGCACATTTCTGTCTATTCTTTATTATATACCTTCGACAATTTTTTATTATTACCATATTCTGCCTGACCATCCATAGCCCTGTCCATGAAGGCCAATCCACAACAGTCTAAGGGGTTAAACACATTACAGCTCTGCGTTTTGTCAAACTGCTTTAAATTGTTGAGTACTGAGGAGAGGAAATCGTTGGGAGCGTAGTGTCATCAAATCTGTAGTGGACCGATTCTAAAGGACAAATTAAACGTTAAGTATCTGTCAAGGCCCACTGAGAATTGTCTGATTAAGAGCTTCCGTACTTCCTGGTTTTGGGTTTTGTCATATAATATTTGGATGAAAGAGGATTGGGCAAAGGCAAGATTTGAATTGGGACTGTGATTTCATGGATGAGTAACAGTTTCCGCTAGATTCCACAGTGACAAATGTCAAATGTAGCGGTATCATAAACAATAACGAGGAGTAGACCTGGCTTTCCGTCCTCACCTCAACAGGAATCCGCAGTTTTCTTTTGCAAGATATTTGTACTAATAACCAAGATAATAAATGTTGGCTCCCACTTTACTCTGTTTACCTAGCAGAAATTAATGTCTTCATTTTCTGTTGCCTCGACGCAGTATGTTCCTCTGACAAATATTACTTTGGGATATTTTTGGTTGGTTTAAGCCTGTCATGTTCTTGTTGGTTTTTCCTTTTCCTTGCCTCCAGTAATTGTCTGGTGAACTGGCAACCCTAGGCAGTCTCTAGCGGTTCACTTCTGTCCTCCTCTCTCCAGGTTATACCTGCCTGGTACCCAGACCAAAAATACTTATCTTCACCCCTCTCTAACTACACCCGTAGGAGTTTAATATAGCCTGTTTTAATGGAATGTCTGGAATAGATTTCCTCGGAAAACTGAGAACCACGTTCTTGCAAAGCCAAGCAGGATTCTTACAGTTGTATGCATTCTTGGTTATGTTGTTACTTTCCAAAATGTGCCAGATTTCCTGGAGTTTGAACAGTTCTTGTATTGAATTGATTGAATTGAATTTATGAAGGCATGTTTGTCTTTCTGATGACACCCTTTTATACTTTTCCCTCTGATGCCCCACTGGACTGTCTTATAATATTTGATTATACATCTTAATTCGTTGCTCGTTGTGGTGTCTTTCCTGCTATAGGCCTCCCAGAATACATGAAATGATTGATTTCTTCATGCCTGCATCACCTCTCTCATGTCCGAAATTAAGTTATCATACACCATCAGAAAACTCCAAATATCAAAATGGTGTGAGCTGTTTTGGCGCTATCAATGCACTTTAGACGGGATGCCCCTTTTTAGTACTGCAGGTTTTCTGTGGAAGTGGTAAGACAAAGGGGTTTCAAGCAAACGTAATGGTAGACAAGGATTTCATATTGCAAGCTGTACTTTTTATGTGCCATAGAATTTTCTTAGATACCCCAAATTGTAACCCCCCCCCCCTCTCGCATAATCAAACTAATGACAAAGTTTGATGATGGATAAAAATAAGGCTTCATTCGTGTTATAGCTGGGAGAATGGGAAATGTACTCGGTGACAACTGAAGCATACATTTTCCGGGCCTCCTGAAAAGTAGACCAAAAGTAGAGGCTACTGATGCCACAATTATTTTCTTAACAGAAGCAACTTTCCATTTTATGCGTTGAACGCGCTAAAAGCCATATAGGACTCTGCAATATATTTTCACAAAGCTTTTTAAACTATATTATCTGGTGTTTTAATTGAAAAAGCAGCGATGCGTGTGAACAACATGACTTATCGCAATACAGACGAAAATGGTCTGAATATAATTCATATACATTTGAATTTATTCAAATAGATCTGCAAAGATAACATCACAACCAAGGTCTGGCCTGCTGAAGCATATAACAGACAGTGATCCACCCCCCCGGTTTAGAAAAACATTTCTACGTACAGCGGCAGGCACTGCATGATGGTTGTTTAATGTTGTGTTTAGTGCAGTATGAATGGTTGATTGATAGGACTGGACCAGAGAAAGTGCCCTTCTGCAAGACCCGCCTCAGCCTTTTACATTTGCCATTCGTAATTAAAGATTTTTCAATGACCTTTTCTCAAAAGTCAAAAACAATTAGCATCACCCCTCTCCCTGGGGAGAATCCGAAAAAAGTGCGTCCCCAGCCCCGTGCAACTTCAGTCTACCTCATACGCCCATGCTCCAATCCAAAGCACTCATCTGTGAGGAGCTATGAGTCATGAACTGCAGTGGTGTACTGTATCTGCTCCATGGGATGCTTTTAGTCTTCTAAAGCATGTAACATTCTGTGGTTCTAAGTGTGTGTGTGTATAGCAGTGTTCCGGAATATTGGACCTTTTCGGCTTTTATACTTTTAGAATTCTCATCACAGTCATACTGTGCCGGTCATAATGTCGACATCAGTCGAGGGCACGGTCCGTAGTGGCGCTAGTTGGGATTTGTGGTGAGGTATTCATCTCGGGAAGTCTCAATGCCGTGTAGCAATGTCACCCTGGGACTCGGATAGCTCCGTATCTACACCTGTGAACTCTGATTTTGGCTTAATGCGGCACTGTGGAATTATCTCCTCTCCATTGTGATGACCTTGCACTGACTGCTAGCGATTAGGGTTTTAGTTTCAACTCCAGTCCCTCCTTGTCAGTTCAATGCCTTATCTCAGCCCGGCAGATATCCGTGTGTCCCTGGGCCTGGTGGTTTTGCCGGCCCTCGTCGTCACTTGCTATTTTGGGGCGCTTGTGTCCTCTGTGAGCACCCCAGGACCACCCAGACACAGGGAACTGAGGATGATGCATGGATGCCTCGTTCTACCCCTGAGTCCTTGGCCGTGTCACCAAGTGAATCCTCTCCCTCATTCGGTGCACTGCTTCTCACTTGGTCTCCCAGGGTCCTGGTCAAAGGTGCCAGGCGGGCTGTTGGTCTGTTTGCCCACGCGTGCCGTCCCAATCGGCGAGGTTCACCGGGCCGCCACCGCGAGTGTGCCCGGAGAAATCGGGGTCGAGGACGAAGTTCGCCTTGTTAATTTTTGCACATTTTGGGGTTGCGACCTCCTGATTACGCCGGACCCCCTTTTCTCCCCGGCTCTTTTTTCAGGAAGTGACCCGGGCCGATGGTGTGCCGTGCCCATCGTGCTCCGTGTGCCCTGACATTGTCTGCGCGGTTGTTACAATGGTGCCGGGCTGGTGTCGCTGACTGTCGGAGGGAATTAAACCGCAGGCTAAGGGAGATTAAATTCCCCTTAACAGCGTGTCTCATTAGTGGAGTCGGTGCTGTGTGTTTGCAGGCTGGCGGGCGCCCCCTCGGGGACCTGCTCCGGCCCCCAGCAGCGTGGGGTGAATGAGAGGCCTCCCGGGGGTTTTTGGCGTATGAGCGAGTCACTCCCGGGTGGTGTGTGTGCGTGCAATGTGGTGTACTTCTGGATAGGCCGTGTTAAATTGTGTCAAGATCTTCTCCAGACGGCCAACTTTTGAATCGGAAGTTTTGCACCAGGGACTTTCAAACTGGGTCGCTGGACTCCCGGGGTTCAAGAACCATCAGGGGTCCACAATAATATTGGAGAAAACCGCCCACTTATGTTGCTGGTGCGTTCAGCCAAACTGATGCAACATATTGGCTTTACATAAATCGCTTGAAGTATGGGGTGTTTAGCCTGATAATATACCCAGGGCTCACCTTGTGATCGCTGAATCATAGATTAAGACATTCTGTCGACCGATATTCTGGGAGGCGGTACGTTCCAGAAGCAGATTGCATGTCATTCGTTTTCTCGAATCTTTCTCGACTTGTTAGACAGTTTGTGGGGGAGCATATCAAAATTGCATAACCCATAGGCTTCGCCTAGCACCGCAGTCTCAGTCAGCCTGTTTTGGATCAATGTCGTTTTAAGAAAGTTTTTGCTTGATAATGAAGGAATTGTTTGGATCTCATTTGCCAAAACCCCCCCCGTTTACCCAGGTAAACGGTTACACTGCTCATCCAATGTCCCACAGCCCTGCAGGTAGAGACCAGACAAAGGGGGAAAGATGCTAGTGCTGGGAGCTTGTGGCGGTCAGTTGTATGTTGTATTGGTTGGCAGCGTTGGAGTTGAATACGAGACGCTAAAACATCTGTATTCATCGCATTTTCTCAGTGCATCCACAACAAGGAAGCACTTACAAATGGTTGAGAAGTAACTAGACAACAGGATAAATAATAAACCGCAACAGCGTTTAGGGTGACTGGGAAGGCGTGTGTGTGCGCACACCCAGCCCCCGTTTGCACACGTGTGTATTTGGGTGGTCAGGGTCGTCCTCTTGACAGTGTCATACCAAGAGGTGATGCAGCTGGTCAATTTGCTCTCAATGGTGCAGCTGTGGAACTATTTCGGGATCTGAGGGCCCATTCTGAATCTTCTCTGCTTCCTGAGGGGATCGGGTGTGTGGGGGGTTGTGTGTTGTGTGTGCATGTTAATTTCTCGGTGATGTGTGCGCCAAGGAACTTGAAGCCCTGGACTCGCTCGGCGGAGTCACATGCGGATGGAGGCGTGGTGTTTCCTGTAGTCCGGGATAAGAACATGGTGTTGCCGAGGTTGAGGGGTGTGATGGTCTAAGTGGTCCCCTGAAAGGCTCTTGTGAGGCGTTATCCGGGGGAACTTGGCGTATGTCCCTGAAAGTTTGCAGGACGTAACTGAGCACCGTGCCATATCATTTTGCTAGTTCCTGGACTGGGGATCTTAAACACTTCTGGGAATGAGAGCTCCTCATTACATTTCTTATCAGACCCGTTAATTTAATCTAGCCAAATTAGAATGTAATGTCTTGGATTAATCTGTAGCATGGAGATGCTTTTTTTCAATACAAATAACAGATACAAATAATGCCCTAACTCATTATATGCTCCTCATTATATTGCCTGGTATACATGCCTCTGTTTTGAGAAGACTTTGGTAGTTCACAGGGTTCACCAGTCTCAGTTATCATTATTAGCCATTAGTCCTCAAACCCACGTGACACACTGACAACAGCCTGGAACTACTTGTTGAAATTACACTGACAACAGCCTGATTTTCTGTTACGTTGGTCTTTTTTAGCCACTAATGGCAAAGTAAGGCTGCAGCAATCTCCATGTTGCATTGATTAGTAGCTGGGAACAGAGTGTCCAATTCTTGAGGGACTTGTTTATGACAGGTTGCCTGGAAAGCTTCTAGTAACATTAGAATCGTTTCGCAAACACATCATAAATGGGCTGTGAGATCCAGTAGCTGGATTTTAATGTTGGAGACACCTGGCCTTGAAAACATTTGCATTGTTATTATGAGTTGAATGATGATTTTAGGGACAATGCATATAGTTATTGAATAACTTCTACAAATATAATATATCCTTAGTGGTAATGCATACTTTGTTAAATTTGGAGAAGATGCTTTGCTTCTATTTAATGCTAAATGTTATGCATAAAATAGATATATTACAATAGAGTACTTGAAATTGATGTGCCTATTTTGGTATTAACCTTGTATTACCTTTTATATAAGGCCTGCGAATGTACTTACTGAGTGAATAATTTATTTGCTAAAATGTATTGCCGCAAACTCTCCCGAAGGTTATCGCCTTCGGATCAAGTATTTTCTTTGCTCCTGCACAAACTCTGGCCACATTGAAGCATTGTGACTTTGTCTGATTAATTGGCCACACACAAAGACGAGAAAAATACTGAGAGCGTCGTATTGAACACCCTAGAACATTCCACCAATAACCCCCCTCCCCGCACACAATGCTGTGCTGCAGTGGCCTTGGTAACATTGCCACAATCTACCACGGTTCGATTCAAGGAACGCATCAAGCATTATCACCCACGCTCCCTTTTAACTTCAGCGATGCCTTTTCAAATCAAAACAAAACACCTCGCTTATCCTTTTCCGCGTCGCTTCTTCTACAAACTTTATTCTTGTTCCCAGCTGTCGAACACGGCGTTCTCTGCCAGGCCCGACGCTTGGCCTTCAGAAGCCAATTGAAAGACGGGCAGAGAGATTGGCTGAATCGTTCACATTCTGCATTTGTCATTCAGTAGATTCTCCTACCCAGAGTGACTTGCGTGTATTATTAATTGCCTATGCTAATTTTGCTATGGGGCAAATGAGGAGGTTTTACGAGCTGTCCCCTACTGCATCCGTCAACCACGCTTTACATGGGCACTTTCATTGTCTGGGTCAAGTTCCATTAACCTCATTACCACGCGTGTTTCGCCGGGGCCCCTAAGGGGTCTCGCGGTTGCGGCGCGTCGGACGGGGCGGCATTGACTCGTCGCGCACCAGCAACTTCTCGACCTTCAAGACTCCGAAACCCGCCAGGCATTGTGGGGGATTGCAGAGCTCCCAGGCCAGGGAAATTAGACTTCATGAAACTGCGGAGGGGGGGAAGTGTTAAAGCAATGGCCTGGGGACAAGGTTGTGAAAGGTTGAACCTGCATTCTTAAAGACCAAAAAACATAGCCCTGTGTGATTTGCAGGGTGACGCACATAAGTTATCGCGGCCCATCTGGGGATTCTTTAGAGGGCTCTGAGGAAATGTGATTCTCGTGCCAATGTGTTCAGAGTAAAAAGTTGTTTTTGTGTCTTAGGTTTCCACGGATTTTCCGCAGCCTCCTCACCCCTTTACATGCCTTTCGGGCTTGTAGGCCTGCTCGATCGCTACAGTTCGCGGGAGCTTTGAGCTCCCCCCAACTGATGTCGGCGGGTGTGGGTGGATCTTTAGGCTCTCGCGGAGTTAGTGGTTAGATTGTGCCTCGGCAGTCGGTCATCCAGCCCTCTGCGCCGCGGTGCTTCATAGATCTTCTCCTGACTACATCCCAAACAGCAGCCCCCCTCACCCCAATCGATGTGTTCACCGTGCCCACTCTGGGTCCCCGTCACTGTTGGTGGATGCCTGGTGCTGACCCGTCACTGTTGGTGGATGCCTGGTGCTGACTCCACTCGCCAAGCGGGGTCTTATATGGTATTATATGCCAGAAAGCACATTTCCATCATGCACTTTTTGTACTTTATTTATGTGTATCCTTGGAGAACAAAGCTGATTTATCTCTGCCTGGCTTTCGGGCAGTTATGCCCTAAGAGGCTCAAATGTCATTGAACATCTTTTGAAAATGATGTTTCCCCGGCTGTTGATGTAGCCTCTCGGGTGTGCGAGGGGACCTCTCGGGTGTGCGAGGGTTCCTAACTTGCGGCATTTTTGGCGCCAGCTAAATTATGCGACAGCACCCATTTCCCCCCCCATCATTACATTCCTCAAATGAAGAGCAAATAAGCAGATGCCACGGGGCAGACAGCTCTGAGCCTCAGTATACACTATACTACAGGTTCTAATCCACTGCTGCATCGTCCCGGACTGCAGAGTGCAACTTTCTCATTTGTACCTCAGCCGGGCTGTTGCAGTGCACGCGGCGCTTTTTAGTCGGGTGAAATCTCGTGTCGTGTTTTAATGAGTCCTCAAGCCCCCAAAAAACGAACAAGCGATACGCATGACTTTGGTGCTGGAGGAATGGAGGGTTTGGAAGGCAGCGAGGCCGGGATCTCTGGGGGATGTGTTCATAGAGGCGTGATGGAAACGGTGCTCCTGTGTTGGAGGCATCGACTGCCTGTCTGCCCTCATAATGGCTGCATTAAGGGGACGCTGCCACCCTGGCTTTGGATCAGCAGTAGGCAAGAATCACTCATCCCGGATGTTTAAACCCATCGGTTTCAAAGCCCACCCTGAGTCGGCACTGTCAACGCATTAAGTGCGCCAGATATTCCGCTGATAGAATCCATCTTCCCTTGTCTCTGCTCATATTGAAGATGGTTTTATTAAATCTATCCGTCATCACCAACCCCCCTATCCCCCCCCCACCACCACCACCACCACCGTAAGTCCTGTGCTGTGGATTTGACAGACACCGTAACCTTGATTAAATGTCCAATTAAGATGTTCTGGTCTAAGTATCAAATCGTTCGTGTATAATTTAATTACGTCATTGTGATTATTTTTTTAAATTAAAATGGTCCAAACTAAATGGGTTCTAACCAAGGGGCAATTGCTGAAGCAATAACTTAGCCCAGAGTAGGTGGGGAAGAGACCACTGTGAAGGAGTGGTTCTGTTTGGGGTGTTTTGGTGTTGCTTTTCTTGATGGTCTTTAACTTCTGCATTGCGTGATTTCACCATTGACTGCGAAGAATCCATGAACAATTTACGATTACCATAAAAACATAATTTATTAATGTTTTAATGAACATTCAGAAACTTATTCTAGAAGCATCAAATACATGTGGCCTTTAATGAGCCAGTTTTTCCTCACTGCTTAAGTCTCTGACCAAAGAGAATGGTATTTCTTTTTGTGAAAAACAACAGTGAATGCCTTGCAATTTGGCTAAATAGGACGTTTGTCTGTAGTTTTCACTACAGCCAAACGTCCTCTAACGTGCATGACAAAAATCTGCATGACCGTGTTTTAATTTTGCTGATATTGTTTTCATTTTAGCACAAAATTATCCCAAACCTTCCGTTGGGCTAGCTAGGCTACATACTTTTGCGCTTATGCTCTTTACTTCTGGTAATGAGATAATGTAAGCAACCAGGCATTGTTGAATTCATCTGGGCAAGTAGCCTCGCGTGAATGCTCGACTGCTCTGACGTTCATCTGATAACGTTTACGGGGCAATGCAGTGTTGAGAGGGAGCAAAAAAACTTGTGGCAAGTTCAATATTAAGCTCCCCTTTTTGTCTCTAACACAGACGGTTAGCCTCAAAGCACAGCAGTTGTAGGTGAGCATGCTATGTCAAAGGCATTCAAAGTACCTGCGGAGACAAAGCTTTGACGTAATCCTGTGATGTGTGCAGTTACTCTACGGCTCGTTCGAGACTACCGGACACGTGCGTATTAGAGATCAGAAGGGTTTAAATACGAATGAAAATTATACATATCATTTTTTTACGCATTTTAGCTGAAATCCACTTGCCAGTTGTCTAGTTGCCCGGTCCTTCCACGCATGTTCCTTCTGATGTCCGTTTGTATATCTAACAGAGAGGCTACGTAGTGCCAGTCCCTCTGCGTGAGGCATAAAAGCAGCCTTCAGCGACAGCCCTGTGTACTGACTGGAATATCAATCAGTCCTCTTCCCGTCATTAAAGCCCTCCGCACCTGAAGCTCTTGGAGTGATGAAGCTGCGGCACGCAGGCGGGTGGAGGAGTTAGCATGGCAAATGGCACCCTATTCCCTATATGGGGCACTTTATTTGACCTGGGTTCTGGTCAACAGAAGGGCACGGCGTAGCGTAGGGGTTAGTGTGACATTCAGGAGGTGAGCTAACACAGTGTCTGGGAATGGAGAGTGAATGATTTCTCTCCAGGTGTATGGAGAAATTGCCGGAATGGAATAAATGTTAAGGCAGAGCTGTGGGAATGTATTAAATCTGCCCCGTGTATTACTGAGGCTCTACGTGTTATGTTTTTGTGAGTGCCCTGATTATGTGCACAGCTGTCAGATCTGTTATAATGCACAACATGATTTTATTGCACTTTTGCCGATAAGTGTGGTTTTCCTTCACGGATGATGTCTGAATGTGTACTTATGTCGCCAAAAATACAGTTGTTAGACGGAAGAGAAAAAACTGTTGGCTCTGAGTTAAAGGGTTCTTTCTTAAGATGTGTTCAGGCATGGTGTTTCAGAGAATTAATTCTGCATGATTTATGACGTATCTCAGAATCTCATTCTAATGAATCTGAGTGTTTCAGGAGAGATTAACTACAACCACTGTAGAAAACTATCTTTGTTTGTTTGTCTCTGGACAGTAAGAGTCCCCTAGTCTGACTGAGCCAGTGGCAGTGCTCCAGGAGCGGCCATTTGAGTGGCTTTTATACGCATCAGAGGAGAAGCATATAAAAGCTACTCCATTATTCTCTTTTGAAAGAAAATAAGGTGTCACGATTCTGGTGCCGCAAAGAGGGAAGGGTGGAGTGGTTTTCTCCCCTAGTGCAGATTTTTGTATTTTTTTTCCCCCTTGAACACACATGGACCCAGAACATAATCGGCAATCTGACCACCCAAGCGGGACTTTAAATTCTGGGTAAAGTGAGATTATGGACGACGTGGTACCTGAGACTTGGTCACAGTGGGGTGGGAGGCTTCCTGTTTCTATTCCTATGATACAGGGGGTTTTCTCACCTCCTCCCTCTGTTCTCTCTGACCTCCTTTTGAAAAGGCTCCATGGTGATCTAGGCGAGGGGGCAACGAGAGGGAAACGAGAGGGAATGTGCTAGAACATTCATAGCTCAGCCAAGCGGTCGTCCGCCTTCTCAGCTTGCACATAATCGAGCAAATAATTTTCACAGACGGTAGACTCCAAATCTGATTTTGACAAGTAGTGAATGTGTTTTAAATGAATAAGTTGACATTTATTGATTAAATAATGAGTCACAGAGTAAAGAAGATTTAGAATGTACAGTTACGGAATGGCAAAAATTCCCCAGATGAATGCGCAGTGCTAAAACCTCCTTGACTTGCCAATTTATTACACATGCAAATAACAGTATTTTTCTGCGGCTTCACCGTCATCAAAATGCGTGAATTTCAATATGTTAAAATCCAAGTTTTGCCTATGTTTGTTACTGGGTGAAAGGGTTGGTATTATTCTAGATTTTAATGAGAATAATGACTGTAATTATACAAATTTGAAGTGTCTGTGAATCCAGCGTTGTGATCGCCCCCCTCCACTATGTACAGAACGGGCTTCTTTTTGGGTCATTGTTCTGGTTTCATTCCTCTAACCATCTAGTCCAGGGGTGGGCAAATATTTTTGCTTGGGGGCCACATCAGGATTTTGAAATGAAATGGAGGGCCACATTTGTTTTTGTAATTTGTTAATCATAATTGATTTGGAGGCCAGAAAAGAGCATTCCGTGGGCCGGATGGGACAGCCTCGCAGGCCGCATTTGGCCCTCGGGTCGTAGTTTGCCACCCCTGATCTAGTCGGTGGTCCGGTCCGGGCATCTCCTGGCAGTCACCGAGAAAGGCCTTAATGGAAGCCAAGGTTCCTCGTCTCTTCCTTTGTGGCCGTGGTGAAACGTGTGTATACGAATGGAGCTTGATTGACTCAAGGACAGGCAATTCAATAAAACGGTGGAGGTTACAGTTGTGTGAAATGAGTTTGCAGTACTAGTTATATATGCTCTTAAAAAAATTAAGGGAACATTTTAAGTCACACACTTGTGAATGGCATATATTAAATATCAAAAGTCCTTACTGTATATTGTGTTATTTGTTGAGAACAAAATGGCGTCAATAGTCAGTGGAAACCAAATTCACCAACCGATGGAGGGCTGGATTCCAAATAACACAGAAAACCACTGCAACCTTGATGGTCTGCAGGTACTCATGCTACCAGCAGCGACAAGGAGACAGGCAAAATGCTAAATGACTAAGCATCAAGTGGTAACTGAATACTTAAATATAATTTTTGTCCCGCCGCCTTTTCTTTGTGGTTTAACGTTTTTCATTTTGAAAGGAGACACGGTTTTCACAGTTACTCCAGAGATATTGCAGATATTTTAAACCTAGTACAATCAATCAAATGTATTTATAAAGCCCTTTTTACATCAGCAGTTCTCACAAAGTGCTTTTACAAAAAACACCCAGCCTAAAACCCCAGTGAGCACGCAACAACAGGATTGAAGCACGGTGGCTAGGAAAAACTCCCTATGGGGGCCGGATTGTAGGAAGAAACCTAGAGAGGAACCAGGCTCAAAGGGGTGGCCATACCTCTTGTGGCTGTGCAGGGTGGTGTTTAAGAATACGATTAATAATTAATAAATTCACATGAGCTATGTCCAGAGTCTAAAATGCCTGATCTAGGTGACAAGCATGATCAGATTGGCAGGACAGGAACAGTCCAGGGTGGGTGGATTAGGGGTTCAGCCTGGTGGCAGCCGGAATCGTCAGGATCGTCTAGATCTAGTTTGTGAGGGGGGGTCAGCAGAGTGGCAGGGCTCGGGACAAGGTCTTCTTGGTCTGGTATTCCACAGGTGTAGGCCGAGACCTCACGTCCTTCTAAGTTGAACCGCAACAGGAGACAAGGAGAGTTGTTAAAGAGTGCATTCCTTAGAGTTAAGGAGGAGCCCTGCTCCCCCGGCACAATAATATAGCAGCTTAAAACTTTTGTCTGAGAGAAAATAGTACACAATTGGTTAAGACCGTCTGATCAGCATTTTCTACTTAATGATTGGCTCAGGTTATGCCAACAATGAAACTATGCGATTATCCGTTCATTTAATTGTTATTTCATGAAATTAAATAACTACTTATTTTAATTGTAACCCTCTATTCACATGTGTTACAGACAGATTGATATCCCTGAAGTTTAGTTGACTTGGTGTTATACTGTGATTATTGTGTTTCCCTTGTGTTTTTTTTAATGCAGTGTATATTTATTTATATTTGATGGAAAATGCCTGTGACAGATGATATGCTAGTCATTGTGAATTCCACAAAAAAAAAAGCATCTCCCATCGTGTTCTCATCCCATTATTGTGTACCATCGAGGCATAATTGGGAAATGTGTTAATTCCCGAACCATACAGTATTTCATCTTTTCCATGAATATCATTATGTACTCCAGCGTTTGGTGCTCCTCAATATTAAACAACCCAGTAGCATTTTTGATGGGAAGCGTTTTTTGAGTTGTGATTTGTTGTGAAGGCGTTTGCTGCTGTCCGACCTGTGCAGGATGGATCACTCGGGGAGGACCACCTCCTTGCTCTTGTTTTACTACCCTTCACCCATTCCACTGTGATTCATCACTGTGCCATTTTGTGAAATGAGCCTGGATGCTTGACAGTTGAGCAGGATGATGTTCCATTCGAACAACGTCTCACGCTGTTGTGAAAATGCGGAAAGAGCTTTCCATTTCATCTTTTGACTTGCATGTACACCATGCAGTCCTGTGAATGCCTGAAGCATCTCTAAATATGGCTCCTGAAACGTTTTTCAGGGTGACATTTTTACTGGACTAATGGAGGAAATACAGAAGCGGTGATGTCCGGAAACCCTTGGCTGCTTGTTCTTCACTGGAACAGCGTCAGTAAAGGTCTTCACTGGCACATTTGTCCTTCTCCGCATGTACACATTTCTTTCCTTTTTATTCACTCTATTTATTCATTCCTCCCTCTCAGATGGTTTGAATATACAGTGGGGGTGGTGGGTTTACTATGGTGTCAAACAACAAGAAGGAAACTCCAGGTAGACAGACCGCCACATACTCATGGTTGCATTATGAATACACAACAACAGTTGTTTTCTTATTTCATTTATTTGTTTTGGTCTGTCTTGAATCTGAATTATTTAATTCATTGGTTTTGATATGGAAGTTTTTCCGTATGGAGGCAGAAGAATGACTCGCTCCTATTCCAGGTGGTGATTGTCGCTTATCGTCACCATGTACTGTCGATGGTTGTTTTCTGACAGCTGAAGCACTACCAATCTACTCTACTTGTCCATCTAGATGCCATTTCTATATTCCCCTAAGTGGTTGGTGCGTCTTTATACGGTTTGAAATTAGAGAATAAAGCCCCCGAATCACTTCGCTCATCGGCGCGACAATGGAATCAGATTGCTTTGTGTCTGTTGTCTCTGCCTCGCTTGTCGAGCGCCATTGCGACGAGGCGTAGCTGCTCAGTGTGTTTGACAGGCCGCCTGATTTGAATTCATTGTTTTCACTAATTGGTCTTTCGACCAATCGTGGGTGCTCTGGAGAAAGATCTGCGGTGAACGGGTCTGACGTGATTGGTCAAAAGTTCAATTACCATAAAAGGAATATAATTGGGCTGTGATGCCCAGGCTGGCAGATGATACCTCCCATTATGTCCCATTTCTACAGGACACGGCAGCTTGTTGACAGGATCCTTATCTCTCCCCATCCCCCACATTCATGACTAAAACTTAATATGCCGGAGCGCTCTCTGTAGCCTCTGTGTCTCCTAGCTACAAGCTCCAGCCTCACAGCCCGGATTCTGACAAAACGGAGGGGGAGGCGTTTCATTCTCCGCGATTAGTTTGGATAACTTCCGTGACGAGTGTCACTGACTCCAGTCACTTGGCGGGGTTGGTAGTTTTTGTGTTGGTGGTTGCTCTGGAGGAATATTAGGGCTGTTTGTTCTGCCTTCGGGGCTGTACTGCAGCTTGGATTTCTCCTAATCTCTGCCTTTCTCTTAGTGTATATGTTACCTGATCCTGGCTTCTGGTTAATGCCGGACTGCACTTTGCAGAGAAGCGATTCCATTTCCTGCCTGTTAGCCTATTGACTACCTAGGTTGAACTTACTACACAGGTAAAAAGGAAAATCCCTCCTGGGTAATTGTTTGAAATGCATTGAGGAGATTGTAAAGCCGTGGTTGGACGATGGGCCTAGAGGGACTTTGAAAATGCAGACATGGTGTTTTCATGTAATTTTTTTGGCCAGACTGAAAAAGACTGAAATAATGTGGATGCGCTGAAAGAACCGCATTGCATTCTTAACAATACCTGTGGTGAAAATGTCATGGGCTGAAAACGGCTGTAAAGAAACCTGGCGTAGGGGCCGTCAGCTCTCTGTGCACCCTGTGCTTCATGCTGTAGTGCTGTATGGGCTTTCATTGGCAGACGCTCTGAACTCCAGGACAGCGACATTTACACTTCAAGGACTAGAGACTGACTGGGCTGGAGACTCCTTGCTGTCTCTGTCAAAGCCCATTTAGCCATTCCTGTCCTCATCCATCTGGTCCATTCTTGTCCTCATCCATCCGGTTCATTCCTGTCCTCATCCATCTGGTCCATTCCTGTACTCATCCATTTTGTCCATTCCTGTACTCATCCATTTTGTCCAATCCTGTACTCGTCCATTTTGTCCATTCCAGTTTTCATCCGTCTGGTCCCTATTCTTAACTTAAAATGTACGGTCATTGTAAAATGTCTTTAACTTTATTATCATCTTTCCTGGGCTTTCCCCTCTATGTATGTGCTTTTGAAATGTTGCACGATCCATATGGGACCATATATCCATATGGGACAGTTCCCATGAGTGTCAAGGGTTATATTTTCAACATTTTCTCTTTTGTTTTGTTGCTAAAATGCAATTTACAGAGGGAACTGTGAGTATGATGAGATGCCATGGCAAGGTAATTGGATTCCGCATTCATTTATATTGCATTTAATTGGATTCCGCTTTCATTGATATTGCATTGTTATTCCCGCGCATGTAAATGCAGTTGCTATAGACGATGACAGCTCTGGTCTTCAAGGTTGTCTGTCTTTCGACTGAACTGAAGTGTGACACTGCCGATACACAATACAATGTGCCTGTGAGCAAACTCCCCGTTCCCGTGGCAAGCTTTGGGCTGTGTCGGTCCCTCCCGACTGGGCCACCGTGTTTTGGCATGTTAAACAACAGGAGCCCGTCCTGCCCGAAGGGCCCCCGCCAGCTGCGGTTTCCTCTCATCTCCGGGAGCATCAGTACTAACAATACAGTGGTGCCACCAGCTGTAACATCTCCACACATAGTGAAACACAGTGAGAAAGTCCTGTTTAATCCTGCTCCCAGCATAGTTGTATTGTCACTGGCCACGATGCAGACATTTGTGTTTTTTTTCTTCTTTCTGGACGAATGGCACCCCGTTGAGAGTCGGGTTCAGTCGGAGAGGACCGAAGAGGTCTGGCAGAATATTTACTTAGTTTGCTTTTATTCATACTGGGAAATCTTTGCTGATACCTAGGTCTCTATTGCAGTTGCATTTTTGTTTTTTGCAGTGATTCATCCGAAATAAAAACAAACAAATACAAATTCCATATATGAAGAAAAGCATTCATAGACGACAATGAAAAAGGTAATTTATGAAACATTTTCATTTCCTTATGGGCACCAGAACATCAACCTTCTCTGCAAGGCATTCCATGAGTGTGTATTAGCCAAAAGCAGTTCTTCCTAACTATATCTAAGCCTGAAGCGTCTTATGGACTAGCCAGTATTGAGAGCGTGTTTGATAACTGCTGATTTGAACCCTTCTGTTCCTCACTCAAAAGTTTTCTTTTGAGTCAGGAAGAAAAATGTGCAGTGGTTTTAAAAAAAATTCCCACAGCTGTATATGGTCATTTTTTCTATTTTGATCTTCAGCTTCTTCACTGTCAGAAAATATATATATTTTTAAAGATCACTAGTCATCTAACAGACCCGTCATGTATGGTGGCCTTGATCATTCTACTGAAGAATGAAGAAGTCATCAATTTCTCATCATCACCGAAACTTGTGCCGCTGTGGTCTGATAACCTTTTAGTGGTTACCAAATGTTCTCAAAATGTAATCACGGTTTTCAGCGGGGGTCATAAGCATTGTTTCCGGTTAAGGCTTGGCTGCCAGCCAGTGTCACTAATGTACTAATTTATTCATCCCGCACTGTTTCATTCAACCTTGTCTGGGTACTTCTCATTGTCCGCTCTGTCTACTGAGTCTATTAGTGCCGCTTCACCACTGCCCCAGCTCAGTGGAACACAACTCCTATCTTTTGGTTAGGAGGCCTTATATGCATATTGGTAGTAAGTTGTGAATGTGCTTTGCATATTCCTGCCTTGTAGTCCTATTTGTTCCTGGAGGAACTCATACTGTCAGGCCCCTACTAAAGATTTTAAGCACTGCAGAGGGATTTCTGCAATGACCATGAACTTACACTAAACTCTCTTCTAGCCCAGAGCTTTTTTGTTTTTAGACAATTTTCAGTCAGACCAGCTTACTAATAATGTAGTGAAGCTTCATCTCAGTTTAAGTATTCTCTGCTATAGCTCATCACTGCCTCCTGTCTTGGTGATACCTCAAACAATATGTTACATTTGATTGTCTTTCACCAAACACCCTTACTATGACTTCTTCAGAATTGTAATTAATAATCAATATATTAGTTCTTTTATTTATATTACTACCTTGTCGACACAAGGGCCAAACCACTATATACTTCCAAGACGAAAACAGATTCTAAACATTCAGGCTATCCAGTTACTACTAATCATCTTGACATTACAATCATATTGCATGAATCAAATTGCTTTTCAGTGCTACGGAAAACTATTAACCCTTGCCAGTATTCTACCGTTAAAGCTAGAAACATTAGTCTGACAGACTGGTCTTGAATGGTGTTAAATTCATACCATTTAATTTAGGTTTTAATGAAATCTTCATATGCTTGGATGGTACATTTTGAGCTAAAATAAACACCACCCCAACTTTGAGATTGACTCTCAGATGGCTTTAACAGCTTGCAACAGGTAGTCTATAGAACAAAACTATTGTTTTTTGCCCACATATGAAGTTTTTTATGATTATTAAACCGGTCCAACATCAATTGTGCAGTGGCTGAACAAAACATCTGCAGAAGGTTTGTCTTGTCCAGCATTTAGTATTCAATCCAGCATACTATATTAACACGTTATTATCTCTCACACCCTACAAGATCCTCCTAATAGGTCACCAACAAAACCTATGAAGTCTACTAACAATACTTCCCTAACCACTATTATATTAAATCCATGACTACTTCTAAAACTACTATCTCACAGCCACAAATAGCAGCACTAGCAAAGACGCCACATTTAGTTCTGTAAATTGACTTGTTCGCAAGCTGTGAAGTGTTGTGTGTTGTTGCTGACCGGTCTCATTGACGCGTTGCCAGCCGCTGAGATGAGAGCTCATACAGTGACCTGGAAAACAATACAATAACGCTGCAATACTGCTGTGGCACTTTGTATGGATTCCCGGGTAGCCGAGAGGTCCGTCTGACAGAGCTACAGGGATTTGTCTTCCACATTCTAAAAAAAGAAACCGTCTCGTCGTCCCAAATGGCGCCCTGTTCTCAAAACAGTGCACTACATTTTAAAGCGGTGCACTATAAAGGCCGCTACAACATATGTGGGCCTATAGGAGGATGTGGATGTCATGCATTTCCCTTGACTTCTTCAGCTTGTTATTTTCATTCCATGCTGCCCTGTGTTGCGGTACCTGCCCTCTAGGTGGTAATACCTCCTGTTGTGTTTTCCCAGCTCCTGGAAGGCAGCTTCACGTCCCAGGTCAGCCATGAAGTCGACGGACTCATCTTCCAGCCATGCGGGGTAAGTCTGTCCCGAACACGCTTAGTGTGTCTGAGCCGCTGGCCAAATCAAGTTTGGAATCGTATGCACTCAACTGGATAAGGGGGCATCAGCGAACGGACAAAATAATCAAGCAATTTAAAATGCGATACCTCTTTGGTCTGATTGAGCAGCAGCGTCAAGTTTTAGGAATGGGTGGGATAGTGTACTAGGAATGGCCATACCGGCTGCAACGTACTAGGAATGGGTGGGATAGTGTACTAGGAATGGGTGGGATAGTGTACTAGGAATGGGCGGGATAGTGTACTAGGAATGGCCATACCGGCTGCAACGTACTAGGAATGGGTGGGATAGTGTACTAGGAATGGGTAGGATAGTGTACTAGGAATGGGTGGGATAGTGTACTTGGAATGGCCATACCGGCTGCAACGTACTAGGAATGGGTGGGATAGTGTACTAGGAATGGGTGGGATAGTGTACTAGGAATGGG
>JACXGK010000570.1:0-19894 GCA_016801125.1 Novumbra hubbsi
AGCCTGATCAGCTGCACCAACACGTTAAGCCTGATCAGCTGCACCAACACATTAAGCCTGTGTTTTTCTCACCAGTATTTTTTTATTAGAAACCTGGAAGTAAATATATTCTGTTCTGTAAGTTAAAGTAATCAAAGGTTTAGTATTTGTGGGACTCGAGAATGGTCAAGGCTAAACTTGCCAAGTTTGGTATTCTAGTGAACAATTTTAGTAAAATAAAAAGGTTGATTTGAATAGCGAAATTCATCTCCGGAAATGTTGAACCACCTCTATTGTAAAAAGATTATGTGGATTCACATTACCATGGTTATGGACATTTATGAATGTTTTTGTAATAATGAGTGGTTAGGTTATAGGGGCATGAATATCATACCCACACAAAAATGATATTCCTCTTAATGGCAAGAGGAATGGTAAGTTTGATGTTGTCATTGTCCACGAAGAATATGAGCCAAATGAAACTGTTTTTATAATTTTAGTACACTTTATTTAGCAGATTTTTCTTGACATTCACATACTTTGTCTAACACGGAGAAAATAAAGACAAAGATCACAAACTATTGCTGCTTGTACAAAACACAGACATAAAGAGGGGAGAGATACACGACATTCCATGATGGATCCTCATGGGTAAACTTACTAAATCTATTATGCTTAGTTTGGTGAATACGACAAGAGCCAAAGTAATGTTTCAATGGGTCAAATTACCTGTGTCACTGTACATTAAGTAACTTGTTAAATCTATAGCGGTTTGCATCTCCTAAATAAGGAGAGTGTCTTGGTTTGGTGTTGGAACACAGGCCTGTGAAAGATTTCTGACAGCTAGTGAATGGGATGATAGTGGGACAATGATCAAGTTTGGAGGCGATGTAGTCCCTTTAACGGTTGTCATAACAAAAAAGGTCGCAAAAATATCAGAGCACAACAGTGATCTAAGAGCATTGTCACAACAAACATGGTCTTCAAAACATCTGAGCACAGCGGTGATCTAAGAGCATAACTCTGTTATGATCTGTCTGACCGCTTTCAGTTTTAAGATACATGTTCAAAAACTGTTTACTGAAGTGATCTGCCAGCACACAACATTCACCACTATGGTCTCAGTGTATTCTACTACTGGCCCAACCCAAACTAGTTATTTTTTAATTCAAGCCCTTAATTCAGACCAAAGGAGTTCCTTAAGTTCCTCAACTAACTAAGCTTATTGTGGATGACAGCTTGGCTCGCTGACTTCAGGAAACAGCCCGGTGGACTGTAAGAGAAAAGGGACACATGACTCACACTTTGGTTGAACATGTCTGTTTCATGTCGCAGCGTCGTGTACTGGCGCAGATTCTGTCGTATCATCTCCACCCTCTCAACCTCCAGTCTTTCCAGCTCCTGAAAAACAGAGGAGGCTAGTTACAGCGCCCCGATATCTTGACCGATTTTAATGAGACCATTTGGTTGAACCGTGTTACCAGACTTGTGGTCACCATCTCCTCAAACCACTTGGACTGAGCTCGGTTGTACAGATCCACGTTGTGCATGAGGTCATCACCTGTTGAGTGCAGATACAGAGAAGTCATTTAGCACAGTGCGTTTGGTGGGGAGGAGCAGAACCTAAACCTAAACCTGACATTGATATTAATTCGCTGTTACACCTGTGTGGTTGTGGTGATCAGTCTAATTTGGTTAACTGCATAAACAAATATTAATAAACCAGTCCAAAGGGGGCATGAACTCAGTACTCATGTCTCCAGCAGAGGGCACTCGGTAACAATGGATTCAATTCAATGAACTCGACGTTATTCATAGGGAAACCTCCATCTTCAATTCGGAAAAACTTGGATTTAAGCTTCTATACATTATTATTTTATTGGATATTTTATTAAACCTTATTTATTAAACCTTTATTTATACAGGTTTAGCCCTGAGCCAGAACAAAACAATTGACCTTGATTGTAAATGAGAATGAGTTCTCTTTTAATTGACATGTTTAAAGTGTAAAGAAAGAAGGGTGTGATGTCACAAGCAGGACACCCAACCAACAGTGAGCTGCAGTTGTACAGATGAGAAATGACGAGTGGCTGGAATATGTCCGTGCCACTTCCTGTGTGAGGTAAGGTCATACTTTATGAATGTTGTAATACTTTAACCTGTGTGAGGAAAGGTCATACTCTATGAATGTTGTACAGCATAACCTGTGTGAGGAAAGGTCATACTCTATGAATGTTGTACAGCATAACCTGTGTGAGGAAAGGTCATACTCTATCAATGTTGTACAACAACCTGTGTGAGGTAAGGTCATACTTTATGAATGTTGTACAACATAACCTGTGTGAGGTAAGATCACACACTATGAATGTTGTACAACATAACCTGTGTGAGGTAAGATCACACACTATGAATGTTGTACAACATAAACTGTTGGAGGTACGGACATACTCTATGAATTTTGTACAACATAACCTGTGTGAGGTAAGGTCATACTCTATGAATGTTGTGCAACATAACGGGTGTGATGTAAGGTCATACTCTAGGTAGAAATTGTAAGTGAGTAGTGTAATATGAACTAGAAGGTGCCTCGGAAGACTCATTGTCAACATCTACGGTTTTCTGGGCCCTGGACAAACAGGATAAAATAACAATCACAGCATAACATTTAATTAGTATTAGTAACTAGAATAATACTGGCTCTCTTTTGCAATAGTTTCTCATAACATGTTGAGCAAACTTGAATTTCCATAAGAGCTGGTCACCAAACTGAATCCATTTTAGTAGTATTTCTTTTACAGCGTGTCTTTACATAATGGCAGAAAAACTTCACCACCGAAAGGAATTGGCGTGCGATAAAAGAATGGCCTCAATAGTAGATTACATAACCCACAAGTGTTTGGTCTAAGATACTCGACTGATTTATCAAGAAACTCAGGATGGAGACCAAGATTTTATAAAAGGAAGGTAAATTGTCCTAAATTTGCAGGGTTACAGGTTAATGATAATCACATCTGAGAATTGATTTAGACTTTTTTTTTGCAGAATCTGAATCCCTGTGCTGGTATCTTCTGGAATTGTGACATCCCTTAATGGATGGAAACGAGCAGCTCTACGTGCTGTCAGAAGTCAACCCTCCCGACTGGAGGTCCTCTGACCTGCTTGCGTAGATTTCCGACGGGCCTTCTTGATGTCCTCCTCGTGTTTGTTCATGTGCTTGATGTCTAGCTGCTGTGTCTTCACCTCCAGATCTTTCTGCCGGTCTGCGAGCGCTTTACGGGCCTACAGGGGCGCCGACGGGGAAAAGCGAGGCAATGATTCAGTGCATGCAAATACAACGTCACCTACGGCTATCACCGCTGTCATTAAACTCCTTTCATGTTAGCTACTTCTTTCCACACTCCCAATCCCATCATTATCCCTTAATCCATGCTTATTGCCCATCACAGGATCTTCCTTTGTCTCATCTGTTGAGGCAATTCTCCAAGGTCATGGAATAATACCTTGGAAAACGCAAGCGCATCCAAAAACCCACGAAATCTCCCGGGCACGGTAAGATTGTCAAAAGCCAAGTTATTAATTGATCTAATCTATGTGATTACGATGAGAACGAAAGGCAATACAAAGAAAAAAGAGGTGAAAAGGAAACCATGATGTAGTGTGTGGTAAGATCCTTACTGACCCACTTCTTCAGAGATTTTGGATCATTTAAAACATCCCGGGAAATCCTGAACTGTAAGACAAGGCTTATAGCTGAGCTTTTTAGCGGCCCGTACCTTTTCTACACCAGCGTATCGGCTGGCCAGCTGCTTCCTGAGGTCTATGATATGATGGTCGTACTTCTTCAACTCCTTCTTGAAGTTGTCTCTAAACGTCAGCAGGGGCTTCTCCACCTCACACTGGAGCTGAAAAGGTGCAGATATTACAGTTGCGATCGCTAAGGGACAACGTGTAACAGCAATGCTACTGCATAGTTTCCCCGCATGTCTACTTAATTCATCCTCTAATAGCGATAAACACTTTGGAGTCCTGATACTAGGGCCCACAAGGGATATATGTGACCTAGCTTCATATAGCATAGAAAGAGAACAGCGCACTTGAACCCTGATGAAGGATTCCTCAGGCTTCCGGTTGACCACACATTACTAAGCCAATCCCATCATTGGATTTCTGTGAGCTCAGAGAGGGGATTCATGGCATGCAGCATGTCCACGAACGGCCACTGATCAGAAGACACCTAATTAGCCGGACAATGGAGGCTATGCAAAAGCTCCAAGGCTGCTTTATTTGAGGGCTTTGTATTCAGTATATAGAGTTACTGGATCAGTCGTAAGTGCATCACTGCTATGCCCCCCCCTTCCTTTTCCTTTTAATAGGTCTTTGCCCATGTCAGACCTAGTTAAGGTAAAGCATGTAGAGGTCTGTAATTTTTATCTTAGGTATACTTCAACTGTGTAATGCAATAAAATGAAAATTAAGTGCTCAAAGATCATACAATGTGATTTTCATGATTTTTGTTTTAGATTCCGTCTCTCACAGTTGAAGTATACCTATGATAAAAATTACAGACCTCTACATGCTTTGTAAGTAGGAAAACCTGCAAAATCTGCAGTGTATCAAATACTTGTTCTCCCCACTGTACATTATTTTAAATTCTATTTATTGAAAGTTTAAAGCAAGCTACCTTGTTTGAGAACTTGAGGTGGACCTCAGCCTCATCATGACAACTCCTCTTAAGCTGGGCCCAAGCCTCTCCAAGGGTTCTGGAGCAGGATTAAAACAAGAGAGACATCAATAGACAGGAGCGAATGAATGAACGAATCAATAAGCATGCAGGTATGAGGTGTAAAAGGATAGCAAGCCATTGTATTAGAACGAATCAATAAGCATGCAGGTATGAGGTGTAAAAGGATAGCAAACCATTGTATTAGAACGAATCAATAAGCATGCAGATATGAGGTGTAAAAGCATAGCAAGCCATTGTATTAACTCACCCCTCCTCCTGAGCAGCCAAGGGGCTCTGCGAGAGTTTAGAAAGGTTCTTAGCATATTCCTCTTCAATCTTTATCCTGCAACACACAAAGACGGCCATGGTCTCTGAAGTAGGATTTTTTGGAACAATCACGACACTATTCGGCCCTACTAGTAATGCTTGCAATCCAGAGGTTTCGAGTATGATTCTTAAAAAGGACATTTCGCATTTTGCCGTTTTTTTTAAATTCCATCCCGACCAATTTTTGCTGATGGCTGACAGAAACCAGGAAGTTTTTATTTGTAACTAGCGAAGCTTCAGAAGATAACTGGGGAGTGGAGACTCTCCTCCAATATCAGTGGCTCGGTTGTTCAACCCCAAAAACACCCAGCAGGCGGGAGAGAATGTAAGGTCAAGACATTTAAGCCATCAGAAACAAGTCCTATCAAGCAGGGTTTTGTCTTGTTACGCTGTTTACCCAACCAGGAAGTTCTAGCATATTGCTTGCAGCAGATCTGCCACAGGGAGTCTCTAGAGCTTTCTAGAGTCTCAAGAGTTTTTCCTAACCACTATGCATCAGTTTCTTGCAGTTGCTTACCTATGGAGTTTTAGGCCTCTGAGTTTTGGGTCTCTGTAAAAGCACTTGATGACATCTGTTAAAGTAAAACAGGCTTTATAAAATATGTCTGACTGATGGGTTTACTCCTGGCCATGGATGCTATGGCGCTATGGAATTCATCATGGTCATAGTCTATTTTAAAGACCTAGCTATGTCCTGAATCTAAAATCACACATCGCTAAGGTCACCTGGCACCTTAACAAACCCCTTCAAGCCAGTGAACAACTGAAGGTCAGCCCTGAATTAGGATTTGTGGATCAGGGGCCTTTATATGAACTGTCTCATAGCGGTCAGAAAAGAAATACACATTATTCTCCAGACTATAGAGTCGGTGGGGACTAGTTGTGGGCTTAAAGTGGGGCTCTTGCTATATTTATGCTTCGTATAGACATACGTATGCCAAACCTTAATGTATTGCTTTGCACCTAGAAGACATTTATCAAAATGTATGTGGGCATGATGGTAAACTATTTATGAACGCTTTTTGATAACAAACGTATTATGTCGAGAGAGCCCTGTTTTATCGTGAAGAAAACATAAACCAGATGACATAATCATAACCGATAACATTTCTCGGCTCACATGACCCAAAACCATGTCCATGCCAAACCATAAATGCCTCTGAAGCCTGCGGAGCTGAGATGTTGTGTTACCTCTCCCGGATGAACTCAGCCATCTCTTTCTGCATCTGTTTGCCCTTCAGCTGTTTCTGCAACAGAACCTCGAAGCCGGCCACAGAGGTGGTTCCCTGGGGGTCCTTCTTGTCGGTCTGAGGGGGTGGAAGAACAACACACACACACACACACACACACACACACAAGCTTAGATCAATGCAGATACACTCTTGATGTAATGGAGACAAGCAAGTTGTCTGCATTTTCGTTACGTTTTCATCTGCCCCTTACGACCCCTGACATCTTGAATCCTAGACTTATAGTGTACCTCCTCAGGCATTGTATGGCATCCTTATATTGTACTTCCTCAGGCATTGTATGGCATCCTTATAGTGTACTTCCTCAGGCATTGTATGGCATCCTTATAGTGTACTTCCTCAGGCATTGTATGGCATCCTTATAGTGTACTTCCTCAGGCATTGTATGGCATCCTTAAGCTTGACATGTTGGTACACATCACAGTTATTATCAACACATTCTTGTCCGATAATTGTTCCTGCTAAATCCCATAAATCGGTTTAGGTGTCACGCCATGTTTATTGTATTTGTAGTGTTTATTTTCTTTTTGTATTTTGTTTTTTAACAGTATTTACATGTATATATTTTTCTACTGTCTCTCGAAAACGTGAATTGGTTCTCAGTAGACTTGGCTCTATGTATATAAAAACGAGTGCATGTTGTATTTGTGGTGGGTGTTGGTGGGTGGTGGGAGGCGGTCAAGAGTGTGGATTATACTGTCCCCATTACTATCCAGACACACTAAGAGTCAGCAACACTTTCCACCATGTAGGACAGGATGTGGACCCAACAAGGATTGATGTGCTGAGACAATGTCAACTCAAGGTGACAAATGATTTCACACAATGGGCTTGAGTTTAACACAGTAGTATGCCCTAGGAAACGCAGACAGGCAAATGACTGGCTCACTGGACATCTACAGGGCAGAGTCCGTCATCTGGGTTTTTACTCTGTGTGTTTGTTTTGTATATTCATCTCTCTTGCTTAGCCGGCTAATTCATGTGTTGACTCATTCAACAAGAAAGATCTTGAACACAGACAATGGAAGTCTAATGAAAACTGAGATTTATAAGAAGGACCTGGTCAGGGAAACAGGAGTTATCATTTTGAAGTAAAACTGGACCAGACTAATTTCAACTACACTACACCAGACTGAATTCAACAAATAAAAAGATTGATGAAAAGAGGCTTCTGTCACAGTCATGTTAAGCTGGAATTCGTATTGCAGACGTCCAGGCTGTTTAAGTGTAACCAAGCTGACATTGATATGAACATGTGACAGTTGATTTTTATCTATGATCCTGATAGTGGTTATGAGCCGTTATTCCTGAAAGCCGCGTGAGCTGGTCAATGACCAGTACCAACTGTGATTCTGCTATTCTACACAATACGTCACGAGGCAGAAAGGAGTTACATTTTGTGTAGTTCTACAAATCCTGCCACGGCTTATGTCAAGTTTAACAAATGTTGCCATGGACTTGGCCATATTCATGTGCTATCTGGACAGGGCTGTTTCTAGTATTCTGGGCCCCTAAGAACATTTTAGTAGGGTGCCTCCTCGCTAGTAGCTGTAAAGTAAATGAATATTAGTTTGGTTTGAGCACCCTGGAGTTTGTGGCCCCATGGCAGGTGGGCCACCACTGGTGTCCCCGAGTAAGACAGGCAGGTGCACAGGCTAATTGCATAATGACAGAAAAAATGTGATTATCGTTTGTTGTGTATAGAAAACACAGGAAGCTGGATCAAGATAACAAACACATGTTATTTAGTCAATATAAAAATATTGAGTTATTAAATAAAAAAAAAAACTGTCAATTGATTTGGTTTTTATCAGATGACATTGCTGACCACCCAGGGGTTCGCAGACCGCAGTTTGAAGACCCCTCGGGTCTGCCTTACCCAGAAGTAGTCACAGTAGCTCCACTCATTGGGTTTCAGTAGCTGCTGCTCTGCCTGATCTGGTGTCACATTCGGAATGGGGAAGGTGACACAGTTGATCTGAAAGCAAACGGGGGGAAAAAGTGAAACAAATTCAAGAGAGCAGAACAGATTTTTTTTATGAGAGAATCAAAAAGACAGGAGGATGTAAGATTTGCAAAATCTCTGGGAAATCGATGTTGGAGAAAGAAATGAAAGAGGAAAAAGTATTTATTAAAATGCTGATTTGGAGATGCGCCATAAAGGCTGTATCTGTGTGTGCGTGTCAGTGTCCTGAAGAGAGGAGAGGTCAGAAATGAATAAATACTCTCAGGGGGG
Organism: Novumbra hubbsi; assembly: GCA_016801125.1. Taxonomy (NCBI): domain Eukaryota; kingdom Metazoa; phylum Chordata; class Actinopteri; order Esociformes; family Umbridae; genus Novumbra; species Novumbra hubbsi. Next base: position 8,516 of record JACXGK010000570.1, read on the forward strand.
TGTTGGTCATCAAAACAGTGACCCAGAGAACCCTCTGTCATAGGAAGAGAGCAGAGGAATGCAAGAGATGGGGTGAACAGCAAAAGCAAAACAGAACACAACCCCTCCTACCTGAGCCTTTTATATTTCGATACAGAACATAACACAACCCATTCTACCTGGGCCTTTTATATTTCGATACAGAACATAACACAATCCATCCTGCCTGAGCCTTTTATATTTCGATACAGAACATAACACAATCCATCCTACCTGAGCCTTTTATATTTCAATGAAAAACATAACACAACCTATTCTTTGTGACAACTGCTGATGTAAAGGGCCTTATAAATACATTTGATTTAAATGTGATTGATCCTACCAGAGCCTTTTATATTTCAAATAAAAGCATAACACAACAAATCCCACCTGAGCCTTTTATATTTCCATTTAAAACATAACACAACCCATCCTACCTGAGTCCTTTCATGTTTCAATACCTTAAAACTAGACTAAAAAGGAAAAACGTCCCAGAGAACCTTTTAGGGGATTTGAAATGTGTGGAAACCCCTAAACATTTACTGAAGAACACATCCGATAACCTTTTTTTTTTTTTACATCGTTCTGGGGATGATTGTGTTCTTTAAGGAACCATTAAAAAGAATTGGAAGCATCCCTGTACATTTTACCTATAACAACTTATAGGGGTTTGAACGGATCAAATAAACAACCATTAGGGATCCTTTAAACCACTTGTTGCCTGAGAGGAAAACAGTGACACAAAAACCAACCCAAATAAAACAACAACAGACCACTAAAGATTAGCTTCTCAGCTAAACACACCCAGCTCTCAGACTGAATACACACTCTCTGGCCCACAGCATCTTCAATTATTCTTAAATGTCTTCAATTATGTAACGTTCACCATCTGTAACTCCTCCCCGCCGGCACAACAACACGACCAATCCCACAGGCTAGTCGGGCATCCAAACGTGCCTCAAAACACGCACTCAATGCCCGGGCAAATCACTGCGATACAAGGGAAAAGGGACACTGTTGAAATGGTTTTAAGATCAGTCCTCGGCTGATTACCAAAGCCGCTTAATGAACTATGACTCTGTTTGAAGCTTTGTGCTGCAAAATAACTAAGCCTATCAGGGGGAGGGAGGGGGTTCCCAAGCAACCAGAGAGAAGGGATCACCACTACCTAGCATTCCCCTACCTAGCATATATACCAGAGAGAAGGGATCACAACTACCTAGCATTCCCCTACCTAGCATATATACCAGAGAGAAGGGATCACCACTACCTAGCATTCCCCTACCTAGCATATATACCAGAGAGAAGGGATCACCACTACCTAGCATTCCCCTACCTAGCATATATACCAGAGAGAAGGGATCACCACTACCTAGCATTCCCCTCAAAAACCAAATGAATTCATTTAAAGGGTGAGGATTCTTTTTAAGAGGAATGTTACGGGTTGTAATATTAATTGCCTTAGGGACTCTAAGCTTCCACCCGTTAATCCATCCCCAGACATACATCCATATCACTTTAGTTCTTCCCTAAACTGTATTTTAGAAATAAGCATTTTGCATTAATAAACTAATAGTAGTCTGTGCATGGTAAACAGTATATAGTAAGAGTAAGTCTGTACAATACATTTTCTTCAACTGTAATATTTGACAACTTTATAAATGTTTGGCTAGCTAGCATACATGTGCTATCTAGCTAGTAAAAGCAGTGATGAAGCTTTTTGAAAGTAACTGCTTGGATAAGACAAGGAGATGTTTATCTGAGCTCTATAGAGTCCATATGACCTTCAGTTAGCACCTTGGAATAGAGTAATATTCATGGAATTGTTTAAAATGTTTGCATGAAGGCAATAGAAAAAGATTAAGATACTAAGTAGACACAACTGAGTTGTAGGTTGGCCAATATAATAAGCTAATAGTATCACATATATATATTTGTACCAATAAAGCTCATATGCACTAACGAATGAGAATCTGCAAATCTACAGTGGCATATTTGCGTATTTTGGTGGCTGCCTAAAGAGGGCAAATTACAGAAAATATTGTTGTAGTTCAAAATCTAAGGTTTCGGGTACAAATATTATCACTATAACATGTTTTAACGTAAAGGTAAAAAACATGAAATGTTACAACCCACCGGTCCAGGTCTAAAGTAGAACAAACTCCCAAGCCCACTGTGTGAGAGTTTTCAATTATATGGTTTGAAAGTATGGTATTATACTGTTCAGCTTATCAGAATCACAAGAGAGTTATACTCTATGGCTGAGCAGGAATTATTTCACTGCTCCAGGGTACAGATATAAGATGAAAGACACATTGAGTCTACATCAACTCCCCTTTGTTTCTTGCTTTGTGCTGAACATTGGTAGCTAGTTAGCTATGCTAGTTGATGTAAGCAACTAAAGAATTTGATGTTTTACAAGCTGCAAATGTTTTGTGTTACTAGTTAAAGTGTAAAAGGTTTGTTTTAACTTTTTTACTAGCTATAGGGTTGTTTTTGAACCCGAAATATCTTGTAAGTATTGATGAGCAGTTCTGTTTTTAGGAGTTTGTTACATGCAATTGTTTGTTTGTATCGAAAGTAGAAATTATTTCTACAGAAGATACAGTAACTGCCAGAACTCATATGCGGTCTCCCAATCCACTCAAAATAAAGATTTCTAACCAAGAAATATTTATTTTAAGTGGACTGAGAAGCAGCAGACAGTAATAAAGTATAAAAGACGTGTTGAGAAATGATGATTGGCATTGTCAGAAGAAACCACTGCCTGAGGCCTCAAATCGCCTGGTCCTGTGAACTGGGCTTAATAAAAAAAGAATAATATAGTAATAAAAAAATAAAATACATCTTAATTCCTCTGCTGGAGGCCCCCGGCATCCCAGATGATGGGATGACTCTCTCTCTCAATGACTCTCTGTTGCAGGCTGCTGAACAGAGGGATGTGCAGAGAATGATTCCTCTTTTCTGAGGGGGAAGTGACTCTTTCATTTTAGTTATTCGTTTGAACTGCTGGCCGCAATTATTTCTTCAGCAGGATTATCCTGCAAATGTGCACATAGAAAAAAACATAATGCACATTTAGAACTGATAGTTGATAATTTAACTATTACAATTTACTGATTAGCATGTGTTGACACTGAAAAACCTACAGTGTTTTTTACTTCAATATTGATAGTTTAACTAAAAGGTGTTGAAATGTTATCTAAAATGTTTTTTATAATAATTCAACACTAAATTAAAAGACACATTTACTGACATATTACTCACAAAAAAGGACACATTTTAACCAAAAATTTGTGAGTCAATCTGACTTGAGAAACGGTTGATATTGATACATTTTTTCATACCAGTGTTTTTGCATGTACATTGACTAACTTAATCATCTTTGCAACTATTCAATATATTTGTTTAGCAACTAAAACAATAATTTAAATAGGTTGTTACAATTGAATACAAATCCCATCCATTTGATATTTAACTTTGGCTCAATTCCAACAGGAATTACAAAAGCCTTTATAAGCCAGTGTTTTGCAGACAGGGTACCAACATTATTGCTAGCTTGTCAGGTTTTCCTGATGTTTAATTTTTTTTTTGAAAATCAGGATATTAGGGGGAAGTAAAAAAACATTTTAAACCATTTGACCACTGTGGATAGGTAATGTTTTATCTATTATAAATAGATATGTAGTAATAAGATTTTAACGTTTACGATAACATTGTCTTATAAACAAATATGAAAGCCACAGGATTGAAAATTCCATAGCCATGTCTACGTCACTAACAAACACAGTCATGGGTGGTAACTATAAAATGTACTGGAGATGGAAATCACACTGGGGAAGTATTGGGAGTAAAGCTTTGTGAGTGTGTTGCAATGAATAAATACTCTTGAACCCCCGCCCCTCCCCAGGGGGACGGGAACGGTTGGATGGGTGCCAGGTAAATGCAGAAGCATCACAGTTTTTCGGGCGTCCCGTCTTGGCCGTTACAGCCTGGGTATCGCCCGGGACAAAGGGGGTAACGCGAGGATCCGTATGAGCGGATCCCCGCGGCTACTCGGGGAGCGGGAACGAGGCGAACCCCGGACCCGCGGCCCCGGCAGCGACCGAGTGCTTTTCCGCTCGTGCTCAGCCCCGTGCCGGCGGCTGGCAACCCGTTAATGATCCTTCCGCAGGTTCACCTACGGAAACCTTGTTACGACTTTTACTTCCTCTAGATAGTCAAGTTTGATCGTCTTCTCGGCGCTCCGCCAGGGCCGTTACCGACTCCGGCGGGGCCGATCCAAGGACCTCACTAAACCATCCAATCGGTAGTAGCGACGGGCGGTGTGAAGCTAAAACTGCTCAAATCTGGACCCCTCCAGGATAAATACAAAAAACAAAAGGTCTCTGAGTAATGACTTCAAAGTCATTTTAACTTTGTAACTGTACTCAAAGATACTTAACGTGGCCGTTTTTCGTGAGGCTTTGATTAACAACAGCACACTGGTGTTTAAAGTGTAGATCACATATATATTTTTTTAAATCTATGCATAAACAGCCAGCCTCTGAGCAACACTGAAACATGAGAAATACTTTTTTTGATTTTTTGAGGTGTAGTGATTTGTGAACTATAAGCATAATAAATGAGAACTGTGTGAGTGATGAAAAGGTGTTCTTGGTGGATCCAGATGAGGTGGGACTGTGTTCCACCAGAGTGTCTTCCAACCTTGCGAAACACAAGTGTCCGACAGGTCTACGACATATACCACAGAGAAACACATCACAATGAAACGTATTCCATTTTACACACTTGAATCAATAATTCTCTTAGTTTACCTTTCATGTTCTTTTTCCCATTTACCCTGCACCTATCCAACACCATAGCAGGCAGTAAAGAAATTATACAGAATATGGCATGGAATAGATAAAAAATTTAAAATAAAAAACACCAACATTTCCTGTCAGACATACCAGATTATGTACTCTGGTGTCAACATGCTGAGCAAGTGCTTCACAGTATTTCCTTCTGTCCCTCAAGGAAGTTATCTTTATGCTCTATTCATCAGATGCAGAAAGCATTTGTATCAGATGCAGACAGTCTAATACCTTTGCCCAGTATTGTGTAGAGCAGTAAACTACCCAAATGCCATAGGGGGAATTCTATGAATATCTGAGACATCCTGTATTATTGCAGTAAGTAGGAGTTAATTATAATTCAAGAATAGACATACTAGCTCCCTGCCAATTCCCAGTCATTTCCATGCTACATACAAGTCACTAATCTACAATAGTCAACAAGCGGTAGATCAGAGGAGATTTCTTGTGTCCATCTTCAAAACAATCCACTAGGAACCTTGTTGTGACAGCGTGTCATTACACAAAGCAAGTGTCAAAAAAATAATCTGCCTCACACACGAGCCAATGTCTATACTCCTGTGTCTACACATTACTAGATACAGTAGTAGAAACACACATTGTAGTGCCGCTGACTCCTAATCTAATGCAATGCTACGCAACATGATTTACTTGGTGGAGTCCAGTCACTTTGTTCATTTTCCGCCTGAGAGATCATGCTGATTGTCATGGGCACCAGATTTTCCATTACACTGACTCGCCATCTATCACTGCTGTTGTTTATGTCCTGCTCACACCCTACAGAGAATGAGACCATTTATCAGCAGCCCGACTGTCTTACAGATCTCTTCTCTTTCATTGGTGCTCATGGAGGTGCTGCGCTCTTAGAGCTGAAAGAAGAATATGCACTGCCTCTATGAAATGTACAAGATTAAGATGTTATTGCACTGTCGGCATTCAATTATGGTAGTTTATATTCTTTGGACAGATCTGTCAGCTGGTTAACAAATCAAGTTTCTTATATTCCTATATTCTTGCCTCAGAGAGTCAGGCAGCAGGCAGGGTTTCACACTCAACTAGGGAGACTGTTTATCCTCTATCTGCATTTATCATACCCTACTGCTGAATTAAATGCAGAGGGTTATTGTGTGCCCAGATTAGAATAGGGATATTGCCTCTGGTAATTATAGGTTTAATGTAGTAGATGAAGTGGGGCATCAAGCGGTCAGTGATTTTAGGGGAAGTGCATTTTCCAAGTGTTTTATTTTTAAAATGTATGTTTTAGTAGGATGATGAAAATAAATTCAAAGGCAGGATCCAACACTATTCAAGATGAGTCATTCCCTGTTGCAAATTTATAAAACATAGAAGGTAAGTTACAGAACTTATTTCTCAATGAATACATTTACAAAACAAGTTGGGACGATGTGTAAAACAGGTAAAATGCAAAAAAAGCAGAATGTAATGATGTGCAAATCATTTAATCCTTATATTTAATTGAATATAGTACAATGACAACATATAAAATGTTAAAAGTGACGAATTTGATTGCTTTTGAAAAAAACTATTTGAATTTGATGCCAGCAACAATTTTAAAAAAGTTGGTGTTGCATCACCTTTACTTTTAACAATTATACTCTGAGAGCATTTGGGAACTGAGGAGACCAATAGCTGTAGTTTATAAAGTGAAATATTTTCCCATTCATCCTTGATACAGGATTTCAGCTGCTAAACAATTCGGTGTCTGCTTTGTCGTATTTTTCATTTCTTAATGTGCCAAATGTTTTCAATGGGTGACAGGTCTGGACAGGAGAAAGCCCAGTTAAGCAGCCTGACACTTTTACTATGGCGCCATGCTGTTGTAAGACGTGCAGAATGTGGTTGAGCATTGTCTTGCTGAAACAAGCAAGGCCTTCCCTGAAAAATACTTTTGTGGACACAGACATTTGCTCTCTCTTTATCCTTCCTGACTGATTCTTCTCTAGAGACAGGCCGTTGCACAAGGAGAGCTGGAAAGGGCTGTAGAAGGCCATCCACCCAGCAACAGGACCGGTATCTGCTCCTTTGTGCGAGGAGGAACCAGAGGAGCACTGTCAAAGCACTGCAATATGAACTCCAGCGGGCTCAAGTTCTGCATGTTCCTACCAAACTGTCAGAAACAGGATCCATGAGGGTGGCTTGAGGGCCGTAGGTCTACTGGTGAAACCTGTCCTCACAGCGCAACACTGTGCGGCTTGAATGACATTTGCCAGAGAACACCCCACCATTGGCGCCCTCTTCTCTTAAAACAAAGTGAGCACATTTGACAGACATGATGCCATGGTGAATGGTAAGCAGCCTGTAATATCATCCAGCATGACCGGTTTGGTGATGGGGCCATAAGGGTCTGGGGATGCATATCCTTGAAGGGGCGCACAGACCTCCACCTGCTAGCCAACAGAACCCTGACTGCTGTTAGTCATCTGGATGAAATCCCCAGACTCATCGTCAGAACTGACACTGGTTCACCTCCTGGTAAAGGGCAGTGTCCGGCCTCGTGTGTTCAGAGTGTGCCAGCAGTTCTGGGATGATGAAGGCGTTGATGCCATTGACAGGTCCTCACGTTCCCCAGACCTGAATCCAATTGAAAACTACTTGGACACCACCAAGTAGCTGCACAGACTGTCCAGGAGCCCACTGACGCCCAGGTCTGGGAGGAGGTCCCCCCAGGACACCATCCGCCGTCTCATCAGGAGCAAGCCCAGATGGTTGGAAGTGCATACAGGCACGTGGAGGCCATACACACTACTGAGTCACATTATGAGTTGCCAAGACGAAATTCATGCTAGAAACAGCCTGTAATTTCAATTGTTTACGTAGATTTGCTGCCTTTTGAATCCATCCCTCAATAGGTTGGTGATTTTTGGTTTCCAGTGACCATTGTGACGTCATGTCACGAAACACACAATGATTTTGAAAATATTTCCTTCATCGAGACTCAGTGTGACATTTAATTGTTCCTTAATTTTTTTTTGCAGTGTAGCTTAAGGTTTATTTTATGTAAACTGTATGTGAATATATGTTAACATTTAAATATGTATAATTATATATTGACATATAATGCCTGTACAATAAACCAATTCTAGGAACTAACACAATGTAATTGTTTTGCTCTGCTGTATAGATACAAACAACACTAACAGCATGGTAAATAGCCCATGCATAATTACATGAAAACACACAGGGAAGTCAAGCTAAAACATAAATTCTGAACCACGTTAGCTAACACTATCCGAGAACAACATTTTCTTTGGTATGTATATACATACATACGTACACACACACACCTACAACACTACTGAGACTGTTGGGTGGTTAGCCACTGTTGCTAAGCGACAAATTACTTTTTCTGTAAAGGCGTATTTCCTCCATAACAAAACACTCCCAAGACTTCCTCGGCTATCCTCAGTATGATGTGGTTTCCTCCATCTCCGTGTTCGCTCATTCATATTACATGAGTTCTGTGACCGCTTAGGGCCCAAAAAAATTCTAATCAAAATAACCCATCAGAGTTTATACAAACGCCACCAGATGATACACTAAGAAGCACTTACTCCTTCTCACAACGGAGTATAGCAACAAGTCAAAGCACACTTGTGGGGGGGGGGGGGTATAGTAAACATAAAGCTGGAAAACGTTGACCGCTATTAAGAGGTTCTGAGTACAACACATCATGATACGGATGAGACAACAAGTGACAACACATTTACAGCCTGTTCTCAAACCAGTCGAGTTTACTGCAGTTTAACCTGGAGCAGACATGATCCATGACATAAAAGATCTCAGACCTGCTCCAGTGGTGGACGTTATCCGTCCATGTCAATAGAATAACACGTTTTGACACAACATGTATCATGAGACATGAGAAAAACATAGGTGTTGTTTCACTATACAACTCATCTAACCCAACTCACCAAATTAACACGGTGTATGATTTCCTGTTACTCCACAGAATTATAAAACTTAATAATAATGCAACTTTATCTAGCATTCACCTTGTCTGAGATTTTCTGTGTTTGATCCATAAATGTCTCTATAGACGGCAGCATTGTATTGGGATAATACATCATGTCTCCATTTTAAAGAGGTTGTTAGATTTTATCCACTTTTGATATGTGAACAGAATGTTTTAATATGTTACCTTTTCGAAATGTTACAGTTTTCTCAATAAGTAACTGGTCAACATCATTTTCATTCTCAGAATACAGAGGAAAGACCAGGGTTATCAGCCAACCAGATGTCCTCAGACCCCGATACAGTCTGTACATCATCAAATTCCATATGTGTAGTCCTATAATTTACCCTTTAATGGTATTATATCAGTGTCCTCTCAGTCCATCCATGTTGTCTTATACCATTCACGTACTGGTTTAGAGTTCTTGGCTACACAAACCCTTTGTGCAGTGACATTCACATGCAGGTTGAGAGTTCTTGACTACACAAACCGCTTGTGCAGTGACATTCACATACCGGTTGAGAGTTCTTGACTACACAAACCGCTTGTGCAGTGACATTCACATGCAGGTTTAGAGTTCTTGACAACACAAACCCTTCATGCAGTGAAGTTCACATGCAGGTTTAGAGTTCTTGACAACACAAACCCCTTGTGCAGTGACATTCACATGCAGGTTTAGAGTTCTTGACAACACAAACCCCTTGTGCAGTGACATTCACATGCAGGTTTAGAGTTCTTGACAACACACACCCCTTGTGCAGTGACATTCACATACAGGTTTAGAGTTCTTGACAACACACACCCCTTGTGCAGTGACATTCACATGCAGGTTTAGAGTTCTTGACAACACACAACCCTTGTGCAATGACATTCACATACAGGTTTAGAGTTCTTGACTACACACAGCCTTTGTTGATTACCTTGACCTCAATTTAATTCCTGGTCAACAGCACCTTTAATCAAACCCTACAAACAAATGGGAATATCTACATAGGTGTACAAAAGACAATTATCCGCAAATATCATTCCTAGGTTCCTATGGCACCTTGTTGTTGCTAATCCAAGTTTATAATTTTAGAAGTCTAAATGATATGGTTCTATGCAGTGTGCCTCTCCTTTCACTGAACAGCTCGAACCGGCGCTAACCAGAATAGAAAGAGGAGTGGGAGGCCCTGGTGCACAAACTGAGAAAAATTGTGTAGTTTGAGAAACAGAAGCCTCAAATGCTTCATTAAATAGTACCCACAAAACACAAATCTCAACTAAGCAGAGTTGCAAACAAACAGACATCTTTCAGACTGGCCAACAAAATGAAAAGATTAAGATGGCAGAAGAACATAGACATGAATGATAAAGATAGGAAAAAAGTGCTGCCATTTGTCAAGCATGGTAGAGGCAATGTGAGAACTATTATGGAAGAAGCAGTCAGCTGGTATTCTGTCTATAGTGCCCATCAAGCCAATCCAACTTGTGGGAGGGGATTCAGGAAGTATCGTGGGAAATCTGTAATTGCTGCAAATGGAGGATTCTATGACGATAGCAAAGTTTGAAGGATACAATTATTATGAAATTAAACAGAATTATTTCTAACCTTGTCAATGTCTGTATTTCCTATTAATTTTGGTATATTTCCTATTCAAACTCATTTCATGTGTGTTTACATAAAAAATAAGGACATTACCACATGACCCCAAAGTTTTGAAAGCTAGTGAATATATATGTATATATATATATATATATATATATTTATATATATAATTATATATTATTAAAACAGTACAATATGTTACTTTTCTACTGTGTCAAGCCAATGCATATCTGAAAAGCTCCAGTGTTTCCAATGGCGATGTTTTCCGTCTTAGCACCCATTAATCATTGTGCTTTTGCTTTTGTCGCCATGGAAACTGGCCTCACTGCATCTCTTGGTGCAGGTTTGCGAGGCTTCACAATAGGCAGACTGACAGCTCCCGTGGCTGAAGCAGGTCAGCGAGCCCATCGTGCAGAACCCACCCTGGGAACATACAAAACGGCCCCTGTCTTCCTGTCTGTCTGTCTGCCTGGCCACACTCACCACCTTCTTCACACATCCATCTGTACAGAACCAGAGGTGATGTAGCAGTGGCCAGTCCCGAGTCGGAAAAACAACTCGGACCCAGAGATATTAAATACACCTCCGAGTATAATGAGCATGATGAAATTGAGGGGGCAGTCAATTTGACTTGTGAATTCAAGCTGTGTGATGTGAACGATGTGTGATGAGCAGAATTGACCCTCAGACAGCACCCCTTTTCTATTACCCGTGGAACCTCGTTTCATAGCCTGGAGATGCATCTCCATCTTCTGCGAGTCATTTTGGATTTGGCAAGGCTCGAACCCAAACCCGCAAGACAGCCTGAAATGAATAGGATGGAGCACTGACACTGTGTATATGGAAGAACCGACTACTCGCTTCCCTACGAAAAATCCAGTATTTTAGACCTTGATATATCCATTGTATCCATTAGCTGTTTGGTGTGAGGACAGTGTTGCTGC